>JAVQJD010035960.1:0-49549 GCA_036023655.1 Nannoperca australis
TAGCGTGTTGGCCCCGTGTCCAATCTGCCCCCCCCCCCCACCATTATTCAGTCAGTCTGAAAGATAGACAGCATTTCATCAGTCACAACACGTTCTGTCTGGCCTGCCATCTTCCACACAAACACACAATTAGGCTCATAGTCACACCAACATAGGCAAACATACACAGTCCAGCATACGCAGGCACCCATGCATGCTTACTGCCAATAAACAAGTAATAGTAATCGCTCAGAGTCTCCGTAAATTATTAAAGTACGCACTCTGCTGGTGCCCACAGTGTCATTAGTTCTGGTAGTTCTGTCACTCTGTTCTGGTACATGACGCTGTTGTTAGCCAGAACAAACAGGAATGCCCAGAGTCATGCACACGCACACACACACTGACTAATGAAAGGCCAAATAGAGCTTGTTAGGCAAGAAGATGGAGCAGATCCAGCTGTGTTGTGATTTCCAGCTGGTGACCTCACACACTGAAATTTCTTAATTGGCATTGTGCTGTATTATTTTTGTGTTTGTGATTCCCAGGGCTTGTACCAGACAGCGTATGCTAAGTGGATCCATTGAAGGCCAGCCAGCCAAAGAGCGCTCAATACTCAGTGTCCAGCATCACATTCGGCAAGAGCGCAGGTCTGAAAGCACACGTCCGCAGACGGAGACGCAAACAAGTGCAATGTTACGTCCCTGCACAGTATTACGTGATACCTGTCTGCTCTTTGTATCTGCAGATCTCTGAGACATGGTTCCACTAGTCAGAGGATCAGCCGAGGGAAGTCGCTGGAGACACTCACCCAGGATGTGAGCCCACAGACACACGCAAATACCGACAGACATATTGTACTGTGTGAAGAATAGCAGCTAAAATAGCTAAAACAAGGCTTTATTTGTTCATTTATTGTCTCTTCTCTTTCCCCAGCATTCCAGTACAGTACGCTATCGTAACGCACAGAGAGAGGACAGTGAGATCAAGATGATCCAAGAAAAGAAAGAACAAGCAGAGATGAAAAGGTATTTGGACACATTTACCCAAAATCAGCCTGTAAAGAATGCATCAGGCTTAATGTATTCTTTGCTGTTTCATTGATACCTGTATAGTAAATGGTGTTTATCCCATCTCTCTGCTTGTTTGGCTGATCAGAAAAGTCCAGGAGGAGGAACTGAGAGAAAACCATCCTTACTTTGATAAACCTCTCTTCATTGTTGGGCGGGAGCACCGCTTCAGGAACTTTTGCAGGATGATTGTTCGAGCTCGCTTTAATGCGTAAGATCTGTTCCATTTTTATATGGTCTAAAGATATTGTGTTCAAGTTTCTTCAGTCAGCTTCTCGCAGTCACATATTGGACTCAACAATTGTAATGTAACATCAGTAAAGTCTTTATGTTAACCACCTTCCAATAATTCTTCTATACAATGTTTGATCTGCAGCATATTAGCAGAAAGAGTGAATGCTCTTGTGTTGATTTTGGTTCAAAGAGAGAGTTTTATTTGTTTATTTTTCTGTCAACATGCTGACAACTTATTTTATTTGTGTGAATTCATATCTAGATCCAAAACTGACCCCATAACAGGAGCAGTGAAGAACACCAAATACCACCAGCTGTAGTAAGTGTGATGAATTATTGATTCCTCCACTCTCTATTAATGGGTTTGTTCTACAACAGTGGCATACTTTAATTCTGTAACTTAATTATCTGCCTGTTCCCCCAAAACGGTGGTAAGTAAGGAAAATGGTGAAGTTAAGAGCTGTGAAATACATTTCACCCATTATGCAACCTAATTGTAATTCAGCCGAGCCTGATTATTAAAGTGAGAGGGAGTCCTTTGTACCAGATACTGTTGGTGCCGAGTTTTACTGACTACCTCCTGTAGAAGGGATTGGTCTACTCACACATACACACACAAAGATTTATTCACTCTCACTTTCTGATACCTCGCCTCACATATCCGCCCTCTCTCTTTGTGTGCCACCTCTCTATCTCTTGAATTATCCCTAAGCATTTGCTGGTTTGCAAACCAAATAGCTTTCTTGACCTACTTTCCCTGAGTATACTATTTCTACATGTAAATTATAAACCGTAACTGTGTGTGTGTGTGTGTGTGTGTGTGTGTGTGTGTGTGTGTGTGTGTGTGTGTGTGTGTCTGCAGCGATCTTCTGGGCCTTGTCACCTATTTGGACTGGGTGATGATTGTAGTAACCATCTGCTCCTGCATCTCCATGATGTTCGAATCACCCTTCACCAGGGTCATGCATGTCCCCACACTGCAGGTAATAAAAGCAGATGGATCAATGGCTGAATGAACAAGCGAGCAGATGCACGATTGGGGAGACGCTGTTACACCCGTGCCCTCTGTTTCAGATTGGGGAGTATGTGTTTGTGATCTTCATGAGCATCGAGCTCAACCTGAAGATCATGGCCGATGGTCTGTTCTTCACCCCCACAGCTGTCATCAGAGACTTTGGAGGAGTCATGGACATCTTCATTTATCTTGTGAGAAATCTCATCCAATCTAAAGGCTGCGTCATTTGAACATAAAAAGTGATATGATCATAATGAATGAATTATACTGTTAAAAGTCCTTGATGGTAGACCAATCACATGTCATTTGTCATATTTAAATAGTAGCCAATGACTATAAATAACCTCACATTTCACATTTTATTAGCTTTCTGAAATAACTCAATTTCTTTTCTGCATCTAATTTGCATGTATATTATGCAAACTGGTTTAGTCTTTGTTCGGTGGTGTTGCAGCAGAACATAAGTGTCTCAGGTTGATTGTGATAAGGGAATGGGACAGTTACAAGGTTGCATATGTAAATCAAATGATGTAACTAACTTCCACATAATGCAAGTGTCCATTCTGTAGGATGCTTTTCTTTCCCCTAACCGTTCATGTCTGCCCTGCATGTCTGGCCTCCGGTAGGTGAGTCTGATCTTCCTGTGCTGGCTGCCTCCTGACGTCCCTCCTGAGTCTGGGGCTCAGCTGCTGATGATGCTGCGCTGCCTGCGTCCGCTCAGGATCTTCAAACTGGTACCCCAGATGAGGAAGGTGGTGCGGGAGGTTCTCAAAGGATTCAAGGAGATTTTCCTGGTCAGTGGTTAGCCATGTATAATTTCCAATTGTGTGTGGTAGAAGAGTGTAACTATTTTCAAAATCTAATACCCTTTACATATATATATATATATATATATATATATATATATTTTTTTTTTTTTTACATCAGATATTTAGATGAACTACTTTTTGCATTTGCACAGCCCCAGAAGCAGGTGCATGTAAATATGCATAAACACAGATCTCTGTTCTCACTCTTTAGGTTACTTCCTATGGCTTAATTAGGAGGAAATAATGATGACAATAAAACATAGCATTACATGTTCTGGCAGGTTGCTATTTGTCTACATTTCCCTTCAGTGAAAAATAACATTAAACTTTATTTTCTTGCAATGATAAGGCTTGAATGCAACACTGTCGGGAAAATAGTCTGGAAAAATATTTGAGATGTGGGAAAAACTATGACATGCTTTGGAAAAAGGTTGGCAGTAAATGATTCATGATTTATTGTGTCTTTAAACATGCAAAAATACAACAAAGATTTGTACACTAATGCATCTTATTCACCTACATTGGATTGCGCTCTAGTTCTTTTAACATTGTTGGCCATTGCTGCTCTTTTTTACCTTTTGCCTTGCCTACCAAGGATTTCTTTTATCTCTGGGTTTGACTTGGATTTTCCCAGCTGAGGTCTCTACATCCACAGCTGTCCGACATCCTTAGCTTGCTCTCTAATCTCACAGGCTTGGATTATGTTGAACTGTCTGCCTTAAACTCTTGATTGATTCTCCTGCAGGTTTCTATTCTGCTCCTCACCCTAATGCTGGTGTTCGCAAGCTTTGGAGTTCAACTGTTTGCCGGAAAGCTTGCCAAGTGCAACGACCCCCACATCCTTAAACGGGTACAGCACGAAACATAATCTCCTCACAAAACCGCCCCCTCCCATTCCATGCTCCCTGCAGAGAAGCACAAGCGGAAAAAGTACAAGGGGTTTCCTCGGTTCAAATCAATAATCTAGTGGTTCCTTTTATCCTACTTTCTTAACAACAGTCATTAAACATCGTTCAGCTTGTGCCATAGCCTTTATTTCATTATATAGAAAACCCTTTACGGATGTTTTACAGTATACTGTAATGCTAAGGAGAATTCCAGTTTATAACTACTTGAGTCCAATCTTTGTGATTTTAGTTTTTGTTCCCAATCATATTATCAACAAGTTAACAAGTGAGAACTGTGAATGCACTTGTGATTATTGCATATTAATATTATCCTTTAACTTGCACTCTGTAAGGATCAGTAAGGAGTAACACATTGTCTTCAAGCTGTTATTACTTACGGAGTTCTTTTTAAAAAGCACTTATTCACTATGAGGACTCATTTTTGCATTTCATGTTCTCAGTTTGTGCATCATTGTGGCAAATGAAATGTTTGAGTTCTTTTATACGCCATACATAGTAAAGCATTTCACTAACAGCCCTGTTTTTCTATTTTTCTTGCTGTTCCAATGGTAATCTCATTCTGTGCTTTGCTGTAAACTGTGCTGTTGGTTATAGGATGATTGTCACGGTATATTCCGGATAAATGTCAGCGTTTCCAAAAACCTCAACCTGAGACTGAAGCCTGGAGAGAAGAAACCTGGTTTCTGGGTACCAAGAGTCTGGTATAGCTGCTTTTTTAAAACATTTTTTATTACTTCTTGATTTAGGGTTGTTTTTCTACAGCCAGAGATTGATGTCTCCATTTCGTCCTTCCTCAGGGCCAACCCTCGTAATTTTAACTTTGACAATGTGGGAAATGCCATGCTGGCTCTGTTTGAAGTGCTGTCACTCAAAGGCTGGGTGGAGGTCCGAGATGTCATTATTCACCGCGTTGGACCGGTACTGAACCTCACCTTTCCTTACATTTCCAATCACTACTGACTCCTAAATTATAAGAACAGTGTAACAGTTTGAATACCTCTGTGCCTGCAGATTCATGGCATCTACATCCATGTCTTTGTGTTTTTGGGATGCATGATTGGACTCACTCTGTTTGTAGGAGTCGTCATTGCAAACTTCAACGAGAACAAGGTAAGAGACGCATATAGATACAGCTTAATACTTTTAAAAAATGACAATGGGGGCGTTTTGTGTAGTAAAGACACTAGAGAAGCAGGCATGAGATGCCGTATTCCAAACTCCAAACTCTCTCCTCTAGGATTTAAATCTCTTTTGTCTCCCACCACCAGGGCACTGCTCTCCTAACAGTGGACCAGAGGAGATGGGAGGATTTGAAGAGTCGACTGAAAATAGCCCAACCTCTCCACCTGCCCCCTCGCCCAGGTGCTCACATACAAAAAAACACAAGCACATACTCCAAATGCTCTGGTTATCATTCAGTAATACAAAGCAATGAAAGAGCATCAAGCAGGTTGTCATGAAAGTCACGTCTTTGCCCCATTCCATGACTGATCGTGTGTGTGCCTGTGCATTGTTAAGTAGCACCAGCATTATTAATCCATATTTAATAGTCCTTGTGTTCCATTGAGGATCAATGCCTCGAGAGATTCATCATGATACCTAAATGATACCAGTAATGCAAGGCTGAATAGGAGGATAGATAACGTGAATGGCTCAGACACTGAATCATGCATGTCATTTATTTACAGAATTGATCAAATTTTCACACCTCGTTTGAAGTAAACTACCAGCTTTATCCACGGAGTTAAAGTCACATATATGGACAAGCAGTAACCGCAGGAATGCTGAGTTTACTTAAATTTGACACACAATCAAACTCTAAATTGCTACCGATCACATTTGGACATGGGGATATTGTACATTTACACTGTTGCTCTTCCTCCTGCGGTTAGAGTCGCGAGAATGGTTGAAGTGCCTCGCAGGCAGTGTGGGAAATCGTCTGTTAGTACAGTTGAGGCTGAGAACTAACAGAAAATCAATGGCTTCAGTTTTAGTCCGCAGTCAGCGGCATCATCCTGACTTTGATCCACATTCAAAGGCCCTCGGCTCTGGCACCACTCACTCACTCCTGGCAGATCATTACAGCACTGAGCTGGCCTTTACCCACACTGTCCCACTCAAAGAAAGTGCTTGGAAAAATAGTCTCTGTGGTCAGCCGTCATATGTAATCTCAGAGGCTGCCACTGGATGTAATGTAAATGTTCTATCTCGTGTTCATTAAATATTAAACTCTCTGATTTGAAGTGGACACTAGGGACATTTGTAACAAGGATTTGTTGTGACAAGGATACATGATTACAACATTCTTCCAATTCAAACCCAGAATGCTGACACATGAAGCAAGCATGGACTTGATATGCAAGAGCATGGGAATGGGGAAATTACATTTTAGAAACCCGCTGTGCAGTTACAGTCCCCCTGCTGGAACAGGAGAATTGGCGAACAGAATATCGTATCATTATGTAGAGTTAGGGTGGGCTTCAGTCATGGCCAATCACATCAGCTCCACTCATCCCTTTTTAAAATAGCCCCAGTTTTCTAATGGACCTAAGAGAAGACTCTACATCTCCTGTCTGGGAGATCATTTTTGTTTTAGGAGACACTACCGAGGCAGTTTCGAAGCCAGTGATTATGCAAAATTCACAAAATGTAAGATACATTTGTACAGCTAGTGTTCGTTTATTCCCTTATCTTGATACAAATGTGTCCACATACATAAATGTGTGTAAACTGGCAGCACAATTAAGCATTACCACACCCAATCAGAACACCCAAAACAGTCCATGATTGCCATCTTCAGGACAGCAAGGGATACTACCACTGATTCAAGTTTCATACTACTGCTACGGCCAGTACAGACATTCGAATATGTTCACTGACACAAGCAGAGTTCCACCCTGACTGCACGATAATGTTGAAATAAACAGTTCCCACAAATACATTTCATTATAGCCGTGCAGGTATCAATACATCTCCGGTCTTCTCTCTGTCTGACAGAAAATGGGGGATTCCGTGCCAAGATGTACGACATTACTCAACATCCCTTCTTCAAACGGGGCATTGCTGTGCTGGTGTTGGCACAGTCAGTGCTGCTCTCAGTCAAGGTAAATATCACAATAATATCACAATGCATAATGTTATGCCTCTTATTTATTAAAATATTTAAATTTAAAAAAATGTTTAATTTAAGATAAAATATTTTTATCTCCTATGACATTTTGTTTCTTTAGCATGTAAATTCAAGGTGTTTTATATTGAAATGTGCTAAATAAATATAATGGAATCTGACATATTGGCATGTGTGTGACTCTGCTCTTCTCCAGTGGGACGTAGACGATCAAGTAACATATCCGCTTGCCACCATGTCAGTAGTCTTCACCTTTATATTTGTACTGGAGGTGAGCCTGTTATCCTGTCTACTCAGCCATCTATCCATCCATCCATCCATCCATCCTCGTCTGGGTATAGACGTCTGTCTGATGCTCTCTTGCTTGTTGGTGCTGTTACCCAGGTGACCATGAAGCTGATAGCCATGTCTCCAGCGGGTTACTGGCAGAGCAGACGCAATCGCTATGACCTGCTGGTCACGTCATTGGGTGTAATCTGGATAGTCCTGCACTTCTCCTTACTGGTTAGAAAATACATTCTGTCACATTAAGGGAAAATCTTTCAAATTAAGTCAATGTACGGTATTTTAGAAAATACTATGCAAATAACTTTGCCATTTTCACCTCTAGAATGCATATACCTACATGATGGGCACGTGTGTGATTGTCTTCAGATTCTTTACAATATGTGGGAAGCATGTGAGTATATTTGTGTGCTAGAACATACTAAATTCAGTGTATTTTGCTAAATAACAACATGAATTTTAACAACAAAATGTGTGTACATGTGTGTCTGTGTGGGATGAATAAAGGTGACTCTGAAGATGCTGCTGTTGACGGTGGTAGTCAGCATGTACAAGAGCTTCTTCATCATCGTGGGCATGTTCCTCCTTCTCCTCTGCTACGCATTTGCTGGCGTTGTTCTCTTCGGAACGGTCAAATACGGAGAGAACATCAACCGGTAAGGATTAGATCTTAATTACAACTTTATTGACCGGACCCTGTCCGTCATTATGCTGCTTGTTCTCACTGATGAGCACTGCAGGGTATACGCAGTAGATCCAGTAAAACACTTAGTGTCGTCTGATTCTGTCTGTCTCCCCCTAATCGCAGGCATGCCAACTTCTCCACAGCGGGAAAGGCCATCACCGTTCTCTTCCGTATTGTCACAGGGGAAGATTGGAATAAAATTATGCATGACTGCATGGTAAGACTGCAGGGCCAGCACACAACCACACAGACAAAAGAACAGACCATCTCTTCCCCGACTGAAAAAATACTGTATATTGTTAACATTTTATTTTGTGTTGAAAGGGTCGCTTCACCTCAATTTTATGCTGCTACCCCAATACAATGGAGGCGAATGGATTTTTGTTTGTGGTTCTCTCAGGCAAATTAATAGTTACTCGAGTTACTCCCACATTCATATAACTTCTTATACTCCACAGACCTCGCTGCCAGCAGTTTTCACTACAACAGCTTTCTAGCAAAGAGAAAACCCCAGTGAATTCCGCTGGCGTATATGCATGGCTGGATATATATATAACAATATAATCTTATAATAATAAGAAAACATGTTTTTTTGTAACTTGGGTGAAGTGATCCTTTACCGTAACATTTCAGGGAGCATTTGATATGTTTTAATTTCCCCATACGGTGACGCAAATTCTGTTGTATTTTTTCTGTCCCCAGGTGCAAGCTCCATTCTGCACCCCAGATAAACATCGCTACTGGGAGACTGACTGCGGCAACTACGCTGGAGCGCTTATCTACTTCTGCTCTTTCTACGTCATTATTGCCTACATCATGCTCAACCTACTCGTAGGTCAGTGTGTCCAGGTGTACTTGTATTAATAACATTGTGAGGACCACATGATGTAACACACAGTCATATTATGGGTACTCAGCTTCAATTTGGGGGCAAAAAGCAAGTTCCCATAAGGCAACATATGTATCATCCTCAATGCATCATCCTATGTGACAAAAACACAAAGTGTGTGCATGCATGAAAAAAAGGGCTCTATTGTCATTCTCTGCAGAACACATAATGCACACTTACGTGTAGTGTTGTCATCTCTCCAAAGAGACAAAAAAGAGTTTAGTTTTTTACAGCTTATTGTTAGCACAATGATCAAACCCCTTCATGCTGAAATTATTATTTCTTTCTCACAAAAATGACAAGGCAGAAATAAGAAAGAGTTACCCAGAGGGCACGAGTAGAATCAAAATGAGCGTGAGTTTTAGATGGGGACCAAACCCATCTCTCTGCATCTGTTTCAATGTGTCTACAGTGTGTATTCTATAGTTTTGTGGATTGTATCTGCATCATTTCGTATGGGTTCTAATCTCCTGTACTTATAATGATATGAGAGCCACCTTTCGCAAAGAACGCTCTTTAATACCTTAAAATCACGCACTCAAAAGAAGCAATGTATGAAAAAAGGAAGAAGGGCAGGAGTGATTGTTACATGAATAAACATTAACTAGAGAATCATGTGGCTTCTTGCTTGAGCTTGTGTTATGAGTTTATTATTAGAATAATAACTGGGTTTCAATCAAAACTTTATTGTGATATGATTCATTCAGTCTCCCAGAAGCCTGGGCTGTTAACTCATGGCATCATAAAAAAAAGCTATTTAGAGCTGAAAGGGCAGCAGAACAACTTACACACACAAACACAGGTGATTGATGCATCTTAAAATGAAAACTACATAGATATTGCTATTATGGAATATTTGCATCTGTGAGCATTCACATCTTTTGCTATTACTGCAGCCATCATCGTGGAGAACTTCTCCCTATTCTACTCCACCGAGGAGGACCAGCTGCTGAGCTATAATGACCTGAGGCACTTCCAAATCATTTGGAACATGGTGGATGACAAACGGGAGGTGAGAAATTAGTAATAGGAGAGGAGAGATGAGGACACTCCAGAGGGGAGAGGATGACAATCATGTGGTTATGACCGATGGATAATATAGAGTAGATAAAAGCAGGACGAGAGCTAATGAGAAAGGCTGAAGGGAATGAAGTATGGCATTGAGTAACAGGAGTGAAAGTAATTAATAGAGTTGGCGCTGGATTAAAAATGTAGACCACCCTCCCATTTATCCATGATGTCATCCGTGTGGGCTTTTCTTTTCAATTACTTGTGCAGGTTTGTACTATTATAACATGAAAAACAATATACAGGTGAGAACCAGCCATTACACACACATATATATATATATGGTCCCACTTCGACCCTATTAACCTTTGCTAGTTTATCTCATATTCAACCCAAGGCTCTTCTCCCAACTCCCACCAAATCATCCCAAAAATTATGTTTTAATTAACTCATAATAGATTCAGAATACGGCAGTAAGAAGATTCAGTTGTAGTTTGGGGAAAAAAAGCTGAATGAAATGAGTTCAACATAGATCTTAAAGATTTAAAATGCAGGTCTAAGTCACCGCATCTGTAATAACCCTGTGACTTGTACGACTGTTTCCCCAGGGTGTGATCCCCACATCCAGGGTGAAGTTCCTGCTCCGTCTGCTCCGAGGTAGGCTGGAGGTGGACCTGGACAAAGACAAGCTGCTGTTTAAACACATGTGCTATGAGATGGAGCGACTGCACAGCGGAGGGGACGTGACCTTCCATGATGTGCTCAGGTGACCACGGATCACCACAAACACTTCACGCAGATACAGTGTATTGATGTATTTAAGGTGGACCTGCTAGGATAATGCAGCTTAACGTTGATACTGACCTGTACACTTGTACCCTCCTTCACTCCCTTACAATGTATTTTATGAGAAATGTTTTTATTATTTATTAACCTCGCATGTTAAAGCTCCACTAGGCAAGATTGAATGTGAATAAACACCTCAAGCTCCCCCTGAGAGTCACATTACATTACATCCCATCATTTCAGGGTTTAGAAATCTTTAAACGTCAGTCAGGTCTTGATGGTTTGGTGCTCTGTCTGTGAAATCTTTAATTTTAGGGATGCAGAATTATATTTCCCTAACCCTGTCCCTCCTTTGGCTGTATGTCTGTGTGTGTGTGTGTGTGTGTGTGTGTGTGTGTGTGTGTGTGTGTGTGGGCGGGGGGGGTTTGTTGTATGTATGTGTGTGTATTCATACAGCATGCTGTCATATCGCTCAGTGGATATTAGAAAGTCTCTCCAGCTGGAGGAGCTGTTGGCCAGGGAACAGTTGGAGTACACCATTGAAGAAGAGGTTGCCAAACAGACCATACGCATGTGGCTCAAGAAATGTCTCAAGCGCATCCGGGCGGTTAGTCTCCCATCAGAAAACACACAAACATGCCTTGAGAAAACACACTCATTCCCAGGGTGTTTAAGAAACAGATTTCACAAATGTCTCCAAACACTATATCCCACGCTGACTGTGTACTGCATGTCTGTGTGCGCTCGCAGAAGCAGCAGCAGTCGTGCAGCATCATCCACAGCCTGAGAGAAAGCCAGCAGCAGGAGCTGAGCCGCTTCCTCAACCCCCCAAGCATAGAGACCACCATGCCAAGTGAAGACCACAATACTAACAACCCAGACAACCCTTCGCAGCCTGAGGTATAGCCCCACATCCACACACAACACTGTATACACCCCCAAACGCGCATTCCTCACAGCTTGATGTATAGCTAGGCCATCATATAATCTGCAGGTGTGCGCTTACACTGGAGAAACAAAGCATATCTCCTCTTTGTTTAGATGAGTGGTCTCCAGCAGCTGCTGAGCCCCACGTTGTCAGACAGAGGAGGCTACAGGCAGGACTCCTCAGACCTGGGGCGACCACAAAGGAAGCTGGGACAATGGCGACTGCCTGCAGGTGTGTACACCTCTGTATACTTATCTGTTTTGTAAAGGACATTCTGTTAAAGTGATTTGGAACTGGAACAAATCTTTAGTCAAGTGTGTCTCTCTGCCATGGAAAACCAAGTCTGTGTGTGACCTTATATTATAGAAAAAGAGATGTAATCATCCAAACTGGCAAGAGGCTTTTTTTATGTGGAATTGTAGAAATTAAGACAAAGAAGTGCTTGTTGACATGACTAGTCAGGCTGTGAATTCTCTGTTTTCTTTGGGGCCGGGGGGGATTTGTTGTGTCAGGTCGCACAAGTGTCAAGTCCATAGTGTGTAAGATGAACCCCGTCAACGATGAGGCTTCTTCAGGGTCGGAGGTGAAGAAGTGGTGGACACGTCAGCTGACTGTGGAGAGCGACGAGAGCGGCGACGACCTCATCGACATTTAGAAAACCAGGCGCGACGCATCCTGCGTTTTTTTACAGACGAGCCGGGAAGCTCGCCGGCTCCTTTCGAGTTGTTTCAATTCCCTCTCGCTCTCCCCTGATCGATGAAAACAATCCTTTAAAAAAAATCTCTTTTTACCCAGGTTCAGAACTGTTCAGAAAGTGTGCTAGGCTGTGCGTGCAGGTCATCGATGAGACGTTCATTGAGCCGCCATTTTGGCACGCAATGAGGATTTCATACTTCTGGGACAGGTATCCTCTGTGATTTCCACTCATTATGATTGCTGAGCTTTTCTATGCAGGCATATATGGTGTTAAAGCAGACCGTGACTGGGAAGGCATGAAACAAACCAATAAGCTGCTGCTGTATGTGTTTTCTACTGTTCCGCTGTTTCATGTCAACGTTGGAAACCGGTAATTGTGTCGATGCAGCTACAATAATTTGTGATGCCCTTTCATGTCAATGCTTTGTCTCTGTTTGTCCATGTTTCTGATAATGTCTCTTCTGGTCTTCAGTATTAATTGTGTAAATATGGATTTTCTTATAGTCACTTTATACTTAAATCAGGCCTCTTGTTCTCATTGTAGAACAAACTAATTATAGCAACTTTTAGATTTATGACTGTGAATGTAATTAAAAGTCAAATCTATCTCATGTATTTGTGTGGAATTAAAACATGAACTATTTTGTAAATTATCATAAATCCTTATCTTTATCAAGTATTCAATTATTCTAATAAAGGCCTACTCTGCGTAGGCATTTATGAGCAAAAGAATTGTGAGACTTTATTTTCTTTTACATGCTTTTAGCATACTTACAGTCAGGGAATTTAACCTCCATTCGAACATTTCCTCACATATATTAATGAATATAATACAGGAAAATATGAATCACAAGTGTCATATTTGTGATACGACACTTACATATCCTCACTGTCCAATGAAAACCATGCATTCAAATATCTCACAAGACAGAGATGAACGTTGTACACGTGGCAAACAAATCTTTCCCTTTTTTATTGCTGGACATTTTAGACTTTAAACGACACATTTAGAAAGGTTTACAATCCTAAACAGTTGCAGCATTGTTTAATTCATTTTAATGACTCTAAACAGTGAGGTAGTGAGCAACATTTAGGCACAGTCTCAGTGCCAGTTCATTCTCTTGCTTAACTGCTGACACTTTGTTTATCACACATAACTAAGTTGCTGTAAGTTTCAGTCAGCATGAGGTTTCCCACATCAATATCTCAGGAAGGGCCAGGAAGCTTTACACGTTATGGAGTCCCGCACTTGCCAACGAGTGGTTCCTCGTGGATCTTTAAATTAAAGAGGGCATCTCTCGAAAACCTGGTTGTGAAGAATTGAGACAAAATACACGATAACCTAACTGAAGAGACATGAGACATGAAATTTGAATTTCCAAACATCTAAATGTATGGTTTAAACAATTTTACTGCTGGAATTTTGGATCCATAATAAAACAGAATCTTTGGCCCTTTTTCAGCTCCCTATATTTTTCCACATGCTCATTATAATCTACAATGCATCATGCGCAGCCTGTCATAAGTCTTTTCTGTTGTATTGGCCATTTTATAATTCCTTTAGAAAGCCTGTTGCCTCCTTCATTATGACTTGTTTTACACGGTAATTCAATTTATGAGGAATTTAATTATCCCTCTATGACTTAAAAAAAAACAGAAAACGTGGGATTAGACTAACGAAGGGGGTAATTGAGTGGACAGATGCTGTTTAATGATTCTCCTCGCACACATCTGCTCAGATCAAACGCTCAGTCCCCACCCCTTCTCTGGATAACACTGCCCTCTCCTGGGTACATGCTGAGCTGCCCTGATAAGCTGTTGAGCTTTCTGATAATAAAGTCCCAACATTGTTGTGTCTATGTATGAAAAAGCAACTATGTGACCACAGGAGAATTAATCCAATTCTGAGGCTGGGGTGCAGGGCTGTTCCTTTATGCTACATTATGTTGTATTCTATTTATAATCTATTTTTATTATTGCTTACCCTGGTGCCCAGCACTTGCTCCATTTTACAGCGATGACCAATGATGACAGTCGTGTCACCTGCCATGAGCAGCTTGCTGTGGATCTAGATGAGCTCAGTTTCCACCCAGCCATCCAGGTCAGCGTGAGTCTGCCATCCGCAGAATGAAACGTAGTTGATCCAGTAGACAGGCACTGTGAGTACACACACCCACTCACAAAAACAAACACATAAACAGAGGTGTGTGTATTACCCTGTAATTTCATTCCTTGTGCTCCTTGATGATGTATTTTTTTGTAGTTAATTCATCAGACAATCGCTCCGGGTTAGATTTGAGCTAATTGACTAATGCACTCAACTGCCGGCTGCAGCTAAAGCGTTTTCCCTTAAAAGAGGTCCCTTGTTAGACACAGAATTAGACCATTAAAATAGACAGGGTCTTCATTTGTCCATTGAAAAGCCCAGTAAGTTTCACAGTTGATGGAGTGTGTATGGGGTTGGCTGGATAATGAATGTGAGGGAAAGCAGAGAGAGTGTAGAGAATCAGCTGCCGGTGGGACGCCTACTTGCTCTATAGAAATCATGACTTACTCACACATTCCAGTCTCTTGATGACTGAGTGCTCCCCCCGACATATGGTCCTGTAGGGAAACAGTGTGACATCAGCCCTCTTGCCAATCAACTGTCTTTAATTTCTCTTTTCTCGCTCTTTCTTCTCCTCAACCATCGCCTCTTAAGCTCCACTTAGCTCAGAACTAGCTCATCAAAGGGCTTTTTCTCATTTTTCTCATTTTCGCCCTGCGTGGTAGAACACTTTTTTGTCTTTTAATTGCCTCTGCATCACACTGGCTCTTGCAGGGCCTGTTGTTTTTACCCTCTCCATTGTAATTTGCCCATCTCTCCCTCGTGCATGTCCACTGCTTATTTAGGGCCTAATTGAGGCACTTTGGTAATTGAGGAGGAAGTTCTTAAGAGCAGAGGGAGTGGGAGAGTGTCTGTGAGTTGAGATTACCTGTAATTAAAGTACATGATGGCTTTGATGGCTTGGTCCCCTCCTGTTGAGATGTCGCCTTCAAACCCTGGCGGCAGCCACAGCATCACATAGACATAACCTTCTCTGTCTATACTTCTGCACAAGATCATGAACATACACACACACACACACACACACACACACACGTAAATTCTGCAATTACTGCATGACAGACAGACATTTTTATATAAAAGACACACACACACACATACAGTTTATACTGTACATCCTGAGTGCAGCAGTTGATGGCTCTCCACATAGCTAATTCAAAACTGGTTCTGGAGGAGGAAGTGTTGGAAAGTAGATAGGATTTAGAGAACACTTGTCACCCTCCTACAGAAAGTCTGAGTTTAAACCTCTGAGGACAGAAATGAGGTGTGATTGCTCTTGAATGTGTAAATGAGTGTTCCTTCGAATGGCAGAGATGTAAGTGATTAGATTCCTCATGAACTTTTGATCTGATTTATCATTGGCTAACGAATTCCAACACCTTTTCCGAGAGCAAAAGGGCTCCTCAGTGCCCGACTCACTTCCCATCTTTCCTGCGGCTACTGTCCATCTCGTCTCCGCCTGGATTCTCGCTTCATCGTGTGTGTCTCCATTGCTGGAATCGAAGCGCAATAGCGTCGGAGGGAAACTTGAAAACAGCACTTAAACACATTTTCTGTGGCTGCTCGTAAAAAAACTAACACAAACAATGAGCTCAAGCTCGTACACTGACTCCTTCACTTAAATAGAAATTTGCCTAAAAACCATAAAACACATTGAGCAAAGACCTGAGATGAGAGATCCATACAACCAGTGATGTGTGCCTCAACAGTAAGACTGATTAGAGTAAATATGAGGTGAAGCAGGGTAAAAGCTTTCTCTCACTGAGCTCCTCATGGCTATTGTCCCTTCTAGACATTATTGAGAGTGTCTGTCTGCAGCCTTGAGCAATTAAGGGACACGGACTGGGGTTAAGGCAGGGTGAGCCTCATAAGGAGGCCATTGTTCCTCAAGGAAGGCCAAATGACGTCTATTTCAAAAGATGCACAGTATAATCTGACATGCACATTTAGTGCACAGTAGTGACTAGTCATCTATCCTTTCGGTACATGACTGCATAATCAAGTGTGATGCAGCTTTTCATTGACGGCACCTTTTTATATGTGTTTTTGTGAAGATTAACTTTCTATTTCATGATTTCAATGTAGCTCGCTGTCCATTATAGGGCCTTGTTGTGAATCTTTCCCTCTTTTCCTCACATTCTTAGCCTCATAAATAAGGTGGCGGCAGTGCAAATTAGCCGCCTGTATCTCATGTCAACATCCACCCCAGGTCCAGGCCTGATCCTGTCCCTGTGTTTTGAAACAGATGGCTACTACTACAATAAAAAAGTAGCAAATTATTTTAGCAGCGGGCGGCTAAAGCAATTAACAACTGGCATAATGTGTTGATTAAAATCCATTCCAGTCTCAATGAAGGGAGAAAAAACTCTCATTTTCCACTCAGTCAGTTGGCGTACATCCACCGCTCAAAGTACACTAACCTTGACCTGCCCACAGCTGCTGTTCACTTAGGACCAATATATGATTCGTTGACCTCATTCACTTGCCATTGGTATTCGGATGCAGTTAAAAGTCCCAATCTTTTGCTGATGTGTTTTGTTACAATAACATATTTAAAAGTAAAAACCATCCAAAATCAATTTATAATATACTATGTTAGGATAGTATACAATAGCATTAACATTAACATAAATTAAATGGATATTTTTTTCCCTGCATGTGAGCTCAAAGAACGCATGTTTTGTTCCATGATGTATAGTATCATACAATTTCAGTCATGGGCAAAGTCAACTCCATCCACCACCACCATCCCACAAAAACTAGAAAACTGTCATTTCACTGGTTTTCTCCATGTTTCATAATCGCCACTACTGATCGGGGACAGGATGCTTTCTGCTTAAATAGAACGAAAAAATCATCAATTTTTCAATATAAGATCAATTTAAAAGCCTGTTTCATACTTGAAATGTATCTCTCAGATTTATACTTTGACAGTGCGGCTCCTTTGTAAATATGATGAATGCAGAAAGTCATTTTTGGGCCTTTACCTCATGTACCTCATCAACAGCAGTCAATTGCCACCCCACCGAACACTGAGCACCAAGTGAGAGGCTTTACTTTGTCTTTGAGCCAGAAAATCTCATTTTCACTAAACACCTAATCAGTCCCATTCATCTGGCCATGGTTCCCTAGTTCCCCAGTTCTACACCTGGCTTCGGCGTCTTTAATTACTGGGAGACAGGCTTTGTCTGATCCGGAGCCAAGATTGGAATATGAGTGGCAAATTCGGAAGGAAATCATACAGGCTCAAACCAATTCAAATACCCACCAATCAAAGTAGAAAGGCCTGTAATTGCAGTGAAAGGGTAACAACGAGAGTCTCTGCTTCAGTCCGAGCATTGAAGGTATTAGCAAGGAATAATGCCTACCTGCAGGGGGTGCTATGCTCAAACTATTAAATTTCACTGCAGCGAGCAATCTTACAGATCACTGGGAAAGCATTTTTAATGTGACTATAGCCCTCGGTGAGACATTACCTTATAATTTCATGTTTTTAACTCTGCTATTATGTCAAATTGTGCATGAATATGGTGTTTGTGAGCAATGGAGCAGAAAATGGGTATGTCATTATGTGGAAAAGAAGCGTGCACACTGCAATGTGAATTAGGAAGTACTTTTGTAATGTACTAACAGTAACGGAAGAAGTGTAGGAATTGTGTAGGAAATATTTCATACCAGAATAGTTTACGACGAGATGTCTAAAAGAAAGACCTAGCCAGACTTAAGATCAAACCATTTTTCCATACCTTTGTAAAACTCCATGTGTGAACAAAATGCCTGGCTGCCTACATCCCTCGCCATCTTTCCATCCTGTATTTCTACTCCAATATCAACTCACGGCATTCTGTTTTTTTTTATGTGACCATAAGAGTCTTCAAAGCAAACAAACAAATAGAAAACAGCATCACCTGCTACAGTAGGTCAAGCTGAAGAAGAATGGCTCTCAGACTCCATCATTGCATGCGGGCACATTGTGCATTCACACAAAAGAACAACGTGCTTCCTCCCCAGCTCAATGAGAATCCATATGTAGTCTCTCATTCTACGGAAATCAAAGACTGCCTTTAATATCACTCAGTCCCCACCTGCCCACATTTCCCTCTCCTTCCTGTGGAAATTGTGAATGATTTTAATATATGTATTTGTCATCGGCCCCCTCCTCTCACTGTGTCCAACCTAGTCATTGCAAGCCCCAGACCCAGAGATGTATAAAAGCCCAAACAGAGAAATGGAATGGCAGTGACAGAGGCAGAGAAATATAGAAGTCTGCTGCAGACTGACAGAAACCCCCACTGGCTGCAGAATGGGATAGTTTGGGACAACTCAGGTACAAACTGACAACTTCAATTTTGCCTTTCCTTTGTTTTTCTCTTTTTATTCCTCTTTGTTTGGCTGCATTTGAAGATTGCCAATCGCGATATCAAACGAGAACGCTGTTGTCATATGGTTTGTTTTCCAAATGTAACCTTTTGCTGCTCTGCAGTCACACTTTATTTTTCATGCTCCGAAAAATTCAGACTCATGTGCCGGGTTCTGCGCACGCAGTGCCGGCACATACACACAGACTCGCACGAGGGTACATGCTCAAAAGCAAACAAACAAAATCAAACAACGTCAAACAGTATCAAAGTGAAAATCAGTGTCCTTCATGAATTGTGTGATGTTACAGATTATTTTCTGCTCGGCTTGGCACGGTTCTGATTTTTTAAGACAGTGTAGATCTGATTTCAAAACAAGATTTTGATATTTGGCATGACACCTTCACAGAAATTAATTTCACACTGGGGACAGGACTTGCCAGGATCACTTAAGTGTCTGGTCACAATATTATTGGCATAAATCTGTTTTACTTGTTCATTTTCCAAGGAAACCTACCTATTCCATTTATCTAGACGGTGGCTGCAGTCATCAGATTTTTCAGCACTTTAACTAAACAAACAAGTCAGTAAATGTACCATCAGATGGTTTGTCGAGGTAGACCTGATCGTTGAGGATGAGGTACAGTATGGTAATGGACCTCTTCAGTCTCAACACAATTCATTATTACTCATATGGCTCAACATGGAGCCTGTCTCTATGGGCATACACGTGTGCACACACAAACACAGACTACACCAGAATTGTAGGATTACCAAAATGTTGTGTGTGTTTGCTAACTTCATACATACTGTAAATAAATCACTAAGACAGTGGAAGGAGTAATGGAGGCCAAGGGATCCAGACTCACTGGAGCGCAGACACAGGCTTTTGTTGCACCGGTCTCTGGGTGGAAGAAGGGGAAATATCCTGGAGTTCAGGCTGCCTCCATTTCTGTCCCTCTCTGTGCTTACAAATACACAAGTGCAGCATCTTGACAGTGCCTAAATATGTTTTGCAAGTTCTAGTTTGCAACGAGGAGCACCGTAGAACACTGAGCAGAGAGTTGCATACGATTAGCTCTGAATAGTTTCCGTCTTTATTTATATACTCAGAATTGGCAAAAGGAAAACTTAAAAATTAGCACCAACCTCTGGGATTTATTCTTGTTTTTCGGGTTTTACAACTTTGAATCACTGAAGAATTATTAAGTAGGAACAAACTCTTTAATGTCAAATGAAAAACAAATATCCCCAAACGGATCCAAATTAAGTTCAAATACAAAACACAAAATAATTGAGTGCACCAAGTATTTACTCCCTTTGTGGTGCACCATAATCATCACTGGTATTCTGAATACATGTGAGCAATAAATGTTTTCTGGAAGCTCCAAAAGATGAAAAAATAGAACTATGAGGCTAGAAGAGGAAGTGAACAAAATCAAGAATGGCATAAAATTAAACCTATGTAGGAAACACTTGTTAATCAGCAGGGCCAGATTGAGGGCAGTTTCTTTTTGCGATGCTGAAACTACTACTCTCTGCAGAGTGTATTCAGCAGTAAACATAGTCCTAGTGATTGTGGTGGTGACTGCTGATGCTAATGGCACATGAGAGTATAGAAATGTGCCTCAAATCCCAGCTGAAGCGTGAAACGTTGAGTTGTAATCATTTATTGTTGATCTGTTGTTTTGTACTTCAAGGACGAGTAAAACATTCAAATATGCAATATCACTGTTACCAGTGCTGTTTTATAACCGCTATCATCGTCTTCTGAGCTTCATCAGCTCTCACACAGCTTTTTGAATAAAACATCGTGTCTAAAATAATGTGGTGAAAGCGCTGTGGATACTGAGATAGCTAAGGATTCATTAGGGCTACGTTCATTTGAGGATAGTCAAGCAAATCACAGCACCAGCTCAGAGTGAAGCCTAACACACTTAAAAATTATAAAATGAACAGATAAGTAACTAGTGAGCAATATCATGTTTTATGCAAGCGCCAGCTGTTTTCTCAGAACCTTCAAACACAAAACATGTTTCTCAAAAGAAACCAAAGAATAACCAGCATCACTAACAAATAAACACAAAACAGTATGAACAATGTTCACCACCAAAATTGCTAATTTAAAATCAAGTCATAGAATCTATAATGTGTTATATATTACCAGCCACAAGGACCTAAAGTTTTCATATTCAAGCAGATTTGAATTTTAATTCAGTTAGTACGACTTTAGTGTACTCAGTTTAAAGACCCCAAATATTTTCTTTACTCAATCAGCTTCTCACTATAGGATGTATTGATGGGATCCTACATGAGCACTCTTAGATTAAAGTGAAAGGTGGTGTCGTGTATTTCCTTGCATCGATTAGGATTTAGCTGCATTTGAATCAAACACCCAGTTCTGATGAAGTCTGAGTGTTAAACTCTTAATAAATTATATCTAAGAATGTTTTTTCTGATCTAACAAAGAAAAGTTTTCAGACTACTTGGGTAAACTTTGTTTTCCATGGGAATAAACGTCCAGGGGGGAATGGCGTAGTGAATACTTTTTATAGGCACTCTATATGACTGTTCTTCTTTCATGCTCATTGTAATGTCTCTGATGTATTCCCACAGCATCTCGTTGTTGTTTGTTATCGATGATTACTTTAAATATAATTTTTGAATATAGATGCCCTTTAAAACACAAAGCTACAGTAGAAGAATTTCAAAGCCCCAACAACAAGCTCACACCACCTAAGAAGCAAACGCTCCAATATACTGTATGTTGAATATAACTCACATTCATCAGAATTGCAATAACGGCTGCCTCAGGATGTAGGACCATAGTAGGATGCTGTTCACCGCTAGCTATTATCGTCAGTTATGAAGAATGAGTTTCTTCCACTTACATGGATTAAAAAACTATAACTGCCATTGTGGAGGAGAAAAAAAATATTTAATGGTTAACCTATGTATCAAAATGTTTAAGTCTGTGATCACCAGTGACTCATCCTTTGCAAATAATGCTGGGCAGACGACTTCTCCTGTCCTCTTCCCTTGTCCTACATCAACAGGAGGCACCGTACCTACACAGCATGACCTCTTTGTGACTGTATCAGGGAAGGGCACGACATCTGAAACATCTATCACCCTGCGTTGACTAGTTTCTAAAGTACGTAACTGTGCCCCTGACGTTATGCTCCTCATTGATCACTGGTAACGCCTCGGATTGCGGCCTGCATTGTACAGCGTAATTCTTTGTCGTACCAGTAGGCTACAGTATGTGCTGATACATATATGTAGGTACAATGGAACAAGATGTGAAGTTATTAAATAAGAGAATAATAATCTGGTAATTTAAAAATGATTTATACTGTAGGTATTCTTTAACTAAATATGAATCTATTGCAAAACTACTTACTTACCAACACTAGAGCAGTACAGAAGAAAACTAAAATTGGATAAGCAAACTACATAGTTCCCATTTTCTAGGTTTTGGATATTTATTAAATAACTTTTTACTTTAAAACAAACAAAGGTTCAGGGAAAAGAGTATTGTCATGAACATACCATAGGTTTATAGCTTTTTCTTTACTGAGTTCAGGAAGTAGAAAAGCTTTATCATGAGGTTAAATACAGCTGAACTGAGAACCAGGAGTGTCCATCTAACAACCAAGGCAGGTGTAGAAGAAGTCCTGTTACTGTGTAGCTGTCACGAGCAGTAACTTTAAACTATTTCAACATGCAGATCTGATGCCAAAACCACAGGCAAACGCATGTACACACAAAACATATCTATTGGGCCCCTCAACAAGAGCTCCACAGAAAACAGTATAAGCTGCCACTCATTTCACCGGCAAGCATAATATTAGAATAGGTATCAGGTAGTTCAAAAATACAGTATGATGTGTTTTTTAATTCCTAGATTACTACACCCTTATTCCCTAACTCCACATCTTGTTCCCTGTATCCACATGTAAGTAGCACAAACATCTACTTTATCCTTCATCCTCTTCAATGCGGATGCCAGATAACTTCAGAAACATGAGCAAAGAGTTGCCGCAGAGACAACATTAGCACAAGGTTTACTTAGACAATGACTGCCAGGATGATTTACTTCATGCTGTGTGATAGATGGGATAAAGACAGTCAGTGTTACGCAGGTATAAGGCTCCTTTCACGTAATGCGACAGTAACATATGATCTTTACAAAGATTGCTCCCATGTACAGTAATAGACGACTGCAGACTGAGGGACTCTCGACTGTTAACACTAATGACTCGTAAAGCCTCACTGCCACCTCAACTTGACAAATGGCAAATGTCAGCAGCATATTCTCCTGGTAGGCATAATTTTATTAAGTGCAAATATCACTCTGCTCCTTAGGAGACACTCAAAGGTTAGACCAACAGCTGTAACAGTTTCATGTGTATTAGCTGGGATTTTTGCAGCAAGTCAGGCTCCCCTGAGTTGATGGACACAACCAGCCAAGCATGAGGAGGGATGCTCTAACTAAATGCAATATGGAGAAGCTCAGGCTAAGATCATGTTTATTTAAAGGTCTGGGGCAATAACCTAATGGAGGACAGTAAGGTAAGGGGGGAGGAGAGAGGGAAGAACACTAAAGAGAGGAAAAAGGGAGAGAGAGAGAAAATAAGAGACTGGTGGCTTATAGATGGGCAGATCATTTTTTCCCATTTATTGGCCGTGGTAATTTGTTGACTCACTCATCCATGCAGAGTCTTTATGTTTAATGCAGGCCTCCAGAGGGGGAAAGAGGGAGGAGTGGGGGGTAGGAAATGGAAAGACAGGCAATAGGGGGTTAGGGGGTACCCTGAGAGATTAGCCTCCAACTCCCAGTGTGAGAGACGGAGGTGGATGAATATCAACCCTTAAAGTGGGCCTCAGATGCTAATGGGAACTTTATATTTGCCTGACTGCTCAATACACCTGCCAAATAATTGATGGGAAGACTCTAAAAATGGATGCCAATGACTGGTTTGACCTTACAGGTGGTGTTTATGAATTAAATACACATTATTTATCATAAATACAATCCCCAGAACTACTATATGTGACATTCTGTAAACTACCATATCATTATGGTTTATGGAAATGCATTTCACCGACAATAAAGAGATTCTCCTCAACTCCCACTTCAATGTCATCCAGCTGTCAGATACTTTGTCGGGGCTTTGACGTGTGCTGTGGTCTGACACCCATCATCCTCACCCAGCTGTTACTGGCATGCCTGCCCTGACCTGGCCCTTGAAAGGGTCATACCCATGTGGACAAACATTGGTGGCCCACTGCTGGCAATGGCTCCCTGCGAGTCCCATTTACAGAAAGGGCTACCACTGTCTGTTCTGCTTAGAGACCTGAGAACATCAACCTGTCCTTAACAACTACTGACGAAGACTGAAGCCTGTAACGTATCTTATTTTCAGTGTATTTTAGTGTAGAGTCACACTGTGAGGTTTCACGGTAAATAAGTGTTAAAAAATAAGTTAGTTTCTGGAAACTGTCTGGCAGATGTTCAGCTCTACTTCCAAAAGTTGTCTGTTGAAAGCACAAGTAAGCTGGATATTGGCATGTGATGGCCTGCACAGCAGAGTAAAGCGAGATTAATGTTTGGGAAAAGCCAGATGCCTGTCTGCAAAGAAGCAATGGGTTTTTTCGGGTGATTTTTCTGCTTTATTTGGCTTGATAAACTGTATATTCAAACAATAAAGAGAGTTGTGTTTGTCTTGCTTGTTTTTATACTGGTTAGGTAGCTAGACTTTGTCCTAGCAAAGTTACCTTGAAAGAAATTATCATCATAAATCTTAATAATGACACTAACAACAACGATGCTTACTTGCGGTTTAGGTGAATGGTGATCACAGTCGCGAGGCTTCCAGCGATAAACAATAAGCAAACTCCAACTTGAGTTCCTAGGCCGTGGGAAAGTACTACTTCACGAGTAAAGACGTCTTGGGGTGCTGTAACCAAAACTGCAACTAGTTTTTCTGCCGTCAAAATGCAGGTAAAGCAGGAAAGCTTTCTGCAGTGGAAAAGTGCCAGCGATGATACTATGGTCACAATTAATACTAACTATTACATTCATATTATTAGTACGGTACAACCTTTATACAACAGAATTTAGCATTAATGCACGTAATTTTGCACTTTGCTTGGACTATGCTGTCCCGAGCAGCAAGCTACTGTTTTTGTGTCATATCCTCAATAATTTCAGAATGTTACTCATTCAACTGCTTTTTTTCTGAGCCTCACATCATATTAACCTTAAAACAAAGATGAGATCAACATTTAACTCTCGTTGCTTGACTTTCATCTATTTTTAGGGCTCTTTGTTGATGTGCCAGAGATGTTACATTGCTGCAACAGAGCATCTCTGGGGTATAGAATGACATAAATAAAGGCCTGGAGCTACCTCCAGCTATAGAAACTGATGTTCATCTCATAAAGGAATCAGTGGACTTTTCCACCCTGCTGCCTAAAATAGCATGATGCAAAACATCTGCGCCCCTCTACAAACCTTCTCCAGTGTTTGGTGAGTTCTGCCTCTAGATGCTCACACACACCATGGCTGAGATGTACTTCCAAAACCTCCACTCCTTAGGGTGTGTTTGTGTCTACTGTATATGTGTGTGTGCAGTCATGTGTGTGCATGTGAGAGTATCTGTGAAGTCCTCGGCTACTTCCCAGTATCACTCCTCGGCACTCTCTCTCCACCAGCGCTGTCATAAGATAATGTGACAGGGTGTCAATCATACCGGGGCCTGGGGTGCCATAGCGACAAGAGGGTTTTTGGCGGAACACTTTTGTGAGCAACACCAGGGAGAAGGCAACAGCAGGGACCACGGTACAGAACAAATCAACCCTGCGACTGCCAGGTCTCCCACATCCCTTCTGTTTTTCAACAATCCCCCTCTGGCCACTCGATTCATCCAACCATTCTTCTGGTCCAAATCCTGACCCCTGTAAGAAAGAACCCTGTGTGTGTGTGTGTGGGGGGGGGGGGGGGTCACATGCAGACAAAATGTTCTGCCATTCCCTAAGAGAATCCTCCCCGGCATCTAGCGAATGATCTGACTATCCATCCCATCTCTGCGCCCAGGGGCCTGCGCTGTGCAGTAGGCTAGCTGGGTGCTGCCACTCTTCCACTCCAAGCCGTGATGTGTTATGAAGGCTCCGTCACTCGGGGAGGCAGGGCCACAGACACCTGTGGAGGCGCCGGGTAAAGTTGATGGAACTGGACAGGACTTAATCTCTGATTGTGTCTAGAAAGGAGTGTTGATGACGACTGCAGGTGTTCAAGAACTGTCACAGTTATTGAATGTCTGGAGTTTAGTGATTATTAAGTAGCCCGTTTTGCCGGATTTGATCATTTTGATAATTCTTTCTGATTTATAGTGTGTTTGTGGTGACATACAGCAGGGTATGTTTGACACTGGTGCCAATACAGTACCTGAGCATCAGTGCTGATACCAATTTCTTTGCCAAGTAAATCTTTCCACACCCTTTTCCACACTACTCAATGTTACATTCATTAACAATTGATCAAATTACTGCATATGTGAAATGTAAAAGGGGTCAGTCATGGTGTTGAACCCACACAAAATGTATATTCAACTCTGAAGCTCTACTGAGCTTTTTAACCTCTTTTATCTTTTTTTAAACAGCATACAACATTAGTCCCGTTTTTATTTTAATCCAAAAAGCTCTGATAAACCAACTGAACACCCCCTGCACTGAATGTCTAACAGACAAATTTAGCTAGCATTTTTTCTTGGGAGTTGATGGAGACCAAAAACGAGGCAGCCAGACACACGACTCAGTGTAATGCTGGCTAATGTCAGAGTTATTCTGTCTGGAAGTGGACAAATCAATAAGTACCGCCTCAACAAACCTGTTAAAGATCGCAAACCAGTTTTAATCACGCAACGTTGACATTAATGTCCCATCATCGCCTTTTGACTTTATCCTCATACTGCCATTACTTTCTGGCTGTAACGTCACTCTGTGTTCGAATGCAGTTTGTGCAATTTCAGCATTCTATGTGTTCTCTTTTTTTGGTGGCTGATCCATATCCAAGACTCCAAGTAAATCAAATGTATTAATATTAAAATGTATCATTGCATATTTCTGTTCTCCCTGATCCATGAAGCATCTAAGATGGTTCTCCTGAAGGTCAAAGTCTTTCCTTACTTTAAAGAACGGGATGAATGAATGCATTAATTAATTAATTAATTAATTAATGGACCCCATTAGTGGGGCTGTCAAAAAGGGAAACACAAAAACAGCTGTGCACGCTGTCACTTTAAACAAGATTCATTACTCCTGCATAGTTCTGTTTAAAGGATTATGGATGTGACATTTGTGGCATGTATACAGTGATATAGAACACACCACACAAGTAATCTGCGTAGGTGTACAGTCAGCACAAACGTGTGGCTCTGCCGCCGCAGCAAAATGTGAAGATGATAAGAACAAATGCCTGCCTGCAGAGGTTCTCGGTGGTGACTCCGTTATGGACGCCAGGTCTCCTGGGTGCTCATCTTGATGTAAAAGCCCTTATCATAGAGGATCCCCATTCCCACCTGGTTGTCCTTCGGCCTCATGTAGAGAACAAAAGAGTCCTTCACCACCAGCCATCTACAAAGTGCACAGTACCACACTCTCACACACACACACACACACACACACACACACAATGGTTGAATTCAGTGTGCAGCTGAATCTGTTTTAACCCAGATGTAAGGAATAACAGAGGCAATCAGGAACAAAGGAGCTGCATGAAATATGGCTTTTATACATAGTTATTGAGCTAGGGACTAATGTTACCACCGAATTGTGTGAAATTATCTTTTAGACAGGAAGTAACACGCTGGAATTGTATTTTTCCCTTTTACCTCCGGATTAACCCTTGACTTCCTAAACACACATATGCACACAAAAACGTGTCAGTGGCAAAGTAAGCGTAGTTAAGGATTAGATAAGACATCCACATATTGGCAATTTTCTAACTTTTAATTTATAATTAAAAAAATGCATCTGATATGATCTCTGTCATCTTCAACAGTGCAGCGTGACAACAGGCATGTTTTCACATTTCTTATAAAAGAGATCTGACTGACAGAGTGAACATGTCCAGGCAAAACACACAGACAGCAAAGACAAGACCTTAGGAAATACATCAAGATTCATCTTATTTTCGTGCTGAAAGGAAACCGTTTGGAATAAAAGAAACTGCAATAACCAATTTTCTTCTCCGGTCTTTGAAAAGAATGAAGTCATCTGTGACACATTGGCAGCTTAATGAAGCTGCAAACTTTTCAGCAGAAAATAATACTTCACTTCCAGTTTGTCGCACATATACTTTAAGAACAAATTTACTTTGTTTTAGTTTAAGATGCTTACTTTGCACTTATGCATCATTATTATAATGTGTCACCTCATCGCTTTTTTTCTGTAGGCAATGGATATTAGCGGCCATCTTAGCTCTTTAAGTGATAGTTTCTTTGCTCCTGCCTGCTGTGTTTCACCTCATTAATGCAAGCTATTCTCCATCACCATCCTCTGTGAAGGGACTCTCCTCATGCAGGCCACAGAACTCTGACAAGGATGAAATTACTGTTAGCTTGCACACCTAATTAAAGTGTAGATGGCTCACCTTCAATTGAGTTGACTGTATTGATGTCATTCTTTTACAAGACAAAGCTTTGACTGTAAGCCGGCGTACTCGTGATCGCTGGATGGATCCCGTACACGGTGCTTTGGAGGGTGTTTCTCAGGTTGTCCTCCAGCTGCATCTGTCAGACAGATTCCAGCTGTTTCCAACTCGGCTGTAGAGTGCATGTGTAGCCTAATGACTGTTCCCCTATCTGGAATTATAGCACTAATATTATTATTACTGAATATGGAAGTTGTCATCAAGGTTGGGATTCTATTACATTCATTACTTGATATCTTCAGACTTGTTAAGATACTCATGTTCGATACCAGCTCTCAGTTTTCCACTCAAACATCATGTTGGCTTGATAAGGACTCTGAAGGTCGAAACGTTGCATCATTAAACTTTGTGGAGCCTGCAGTATATAATGTGTGGACTATCTCTCCTTTTCCTTTGTAAACTGGCGTTGGATGTCCACACACGCCTTCTTGAACTAAGAAAAACTTGAACTTAAAGGAACAAATAAACAGCGTTTTGTTAAATTTGAGACAGAAATACAGAATGACATTCTCTTCAAATCCCAGTATTGCAATGTATGCCTGACTGTGGACTTTGAAATCCTTCAGTGGGCTTGTTATATAAATGACTTTTCAGTGTCTGCGAGAACATGCTGTATTTTTCCAAGCTGCTGAACAGAAGTGAGCTGAAGAGAAACTGAGTACTCTCAGATGAGAAATGAACACTCTGGGATATAAGAGAGCAAGGATGGCGGGTATAAATAGGCTCCTTGCTTAAAGCCAGTTTTGTACATGTATCTGTGTCTACGTCTACATCTGCACGTGCTTGTGTGGGGGGGGGTTTGTGCGCTGCATATGTGAGTGACGAAAAGTGAGCAAATTAGCAGTTCTGACATGCAGGTTGGCAGGGGGAACTTTAGAAGAGCCTTGAACATCAGCAGCTCCTGATGAAGAGCTTGGAAGTGCTTGAAACAGCGTTTGATTTTCCACGTGAAGTCCCCATGGCTCAGCTCAATCGTGTAGAGATTTGGATTCAGCACCTTTGAGGTGAACATTTCAAAAGGAGACGGTTCAGCTTCACCGCATCAATAGTCACTTACAAGAACTTTGGAGATGAAACAAATACAACGATACAATACTGTCTTTAAGGATAAGTTTGGGAATTGTGATATTAAGAAACTTTTGATCAGAAAAGGTGAGGTTTACAGCTTTATCAAAATAATGAGTGAAGAGCGCCTTTTGAGGAGGTTTAGATGGGGCGTGTGACAAGCGATGACTCAGTACCTGTTTTACAGACAATTATATCTCACTCACCTTTGTTGTAGATGTCTGTTCCACCTCTGTCACACAGACAAAAATAGGAATGTTTTCCAAGAACACTTTGGAGTCCAGCGACTTTAATGGGGGGAAGTTGTACATAGTCAGAAAAGGAATGGTTCTTGCTTTGAGAAAAAAAGAGACAAATAAGGAAGAGAGTTTTACTTTTTTAACTGGGCTCTTACAAATGTATGCAAAGATTCACCGCCATCACAAGGAGAAAGCCTTTGAGTGACAATGCTCTTGGCCATCTTTGTTCTCTGTATATAAGGTCTGGCCTATGTTTGATTGACCTTTTCATTTGCAGGCAGATCGCACAAATACAAGATTGCCAGAGAAAGGGCTCATGGCAGAGTATATGTGCTGCTTTTTCCAACACACCACATCTCAAAACATCACATAACAGATTAACATACAAGAGATATCATGACCAGCTCCCGTTAAAGGCAACTGTTATCATGACACCTTTAGACCTTAATGTTACCACTCACAAGATCTCTTTATTTTCTGCCCTTCTCTCGTGTGTGATTGAGGCCAAACCATTTCTTTACTATGTTCACTACCTAATGTTTTGTGTTACAGTTTGATCCACTTTTGCTCAATTTGGAAGTGCTTTGTGTATTACAAGCTCATGAACCCATGCAGCTGTTTTAAAGTAAAATATTAAAATACCCCAAAAATATATGTATTGGGTATTTTTTCACCTTTATTCATCTTTTAAAACGTCCTGTGTTCTTCACATCCTGCAATCTTCACATCGAAAAAAAATCTTCAGAGTAACTGGATATTGTGAGAATGCCAATATTACACCCACTTTAAGAAAGTGAAGTTTGCATGTTATACAAATTGATATTCATAAGTATTTGATGTTTGAGGTCTGAAGGGGATAAACACAAATTAGCCCAAGAGATTATTTTGTTTCCCAGGTGCAAAAGTAGTTCCAGTACATCTATTTTTTGCCAGATAAGTAATCTTTAAAAAAAAAAGTAAAATATTTCCCCACCAAGCATGTTTAACAAATATAAACTTTGTCTGCCATTAGTAAACATATTCTTTAATAAACAAGGCTTTGGAGAATATCACTGTATATCACCCACTGTGATCAAGAGAATAGTGCCAACGGTGAGTAACAGCTAATGATGAAAAACACATGCAGGCTGCATCGTTCATCTCAGGACATTGCGTGATGCTTAGCCATTTCTTAACTTTCATGGCATTTGACCCTGACCTTTCCTTTCTGCCGGGATTCTATGTCAGACTGCACACAATCAATGTCTGTCACCTTCTGCGTGATCACAAAAACAGTGGACCCTCCCTGACAGGGTCTCCACTGGCAGGCCTGTCTGCCTGCATTTGGGCCACTAGATCTTCTATTGATGGCGGTGGAACATCCTCCCTCATTATGTCCTCCACCCCGCCCCGGCCAGCCCACTGGAAGTGATGCTAATAACATGAATTCCAACTGACTGACATGGGTGAAGAACCAGGAGATGAAATCCATACTTCATGCATTTTGCATGGTGTGGTAATTAGCAATTTTGGGGGTGCTAAATGTTTCTACCAAAGTATTCGTGTTTCTGGTGAGACAGAAAAGAAATCTGCTGAAAGCTTGTAATATTAAGGCCAGGTGTAAAAACTGAGTAAATTAAGAATTATGTGTGCGCTCTGAACAGATTTGAACATATTTAACAGAGAACCAGAACGCCAATTCTGGTGAATTCTTCAAACCTCGAAGCTCCACCAAACATTTAACACCCATAAAAATTGGATCTGACTGTGCAGATACTAAAGGGTGATGTTTTGAAGCATGGCCTTAATTATGTGTGCTTTCTTGCTGAATAACTGTCTGCTTCTCTAACCGACCCTGAGACCCATTTTAAAGGTCTGAGAATGTGCCCTTGACAATCTTTCCCCCGTCTCGTCGCCCTGGGCCCCTGGCTTTGGCCATTAGGGAGATTCCTTGTCTTCCCTAAGCAATGACAGGTGAAGTGGAGCACAAAATCCCAAAGCCTGCCATGGGCCTCCCCACAGCCTCAGCACCTCTAATTCTTACAGACACTCATCTTTCTATTAACACTTCTTTCTACTAACATATCTTATGACAGACAACAGATTACCAGTGTTTGAGACGACAGCCACATAGTCTGTGAAAGAGAAATGTATGCACCATGCTGTCATTCCGTGCACTGACAAAGCCCTACCAGACAGAAACACTTTGAGTTCAGGCCATGCCAGTGCAAGATGAAAGATGGCGAGTGCACATTGAGGTTTTACATATTCTGACATTAAAGAAAAAAACTTGCTCATTATTTAATGGATGATTATGAAACTGAGAGTGAGCTTCAAAATGATCTCTCTGCCCTGGTGATATACATATCATGTTATGATACTTGGTTCTTTTAAGAACTTGATCGTCTAAAAAGCCAACCCAATTGAACAGATTTATGGGAATATGTTGATGATGTTAATAATTAGTAACATATATTTGTATGGTTCGCTCTTTTTATTTAAAAACATGTCTTAATATGATATTCGATTTGAATGTAAAGTAACTTCAGATCCATGTATAACATGGGGATTACGTGATGCAGAAAATCTGTAGTTTATTACCATACAATCTACCTGGAGATTAAATTACATGCATCACACTTTGTCTAACAGTTAAATTCTATGCAGAAATAAATGCTCCTCCAACCAGTTAATTAACCCGCTGTATCAGTCACATGACCAAGAAATAGCTCTCAGGACTAGAAACAAAAAGCACAACTCAGAGTCAGTCAACACTACATTTCATGTTATTTCAAAGGGATCCGAAACATGCATAAATACAACTAAACATAACCCTCTCCATTTTAGACTGCTGATGCATCAGCAGTACTATAAAAGGAAAACATGGATGGACAATCAATGACAGGATAAGAACAGTAGAAGACAGTAGACAGTAGAAGTCAGAAGACGAGCAAGCAATAAGTAGATAAATTCAGAGAAAGTGAAAAGGGGTGGAGGAGGAAGAGATGCATTTCTAAACAAACTGTTGCTTTGCAAAACTACCCCATTCAAACTTTACACAAATTTGGAAGAAAATAAATAAAAGAAAGGGGGTGTGCTTCTCTGTTTAACCTATATGAACCTTCCCTGTGTGTGTGTGTGTGTGTGTGTGTGTGTGTGTGTGTGTGTGTGTGAATGAAACCCTATTGTACCCCACTAGCCGCTTGCACACTCGCTGCCACTCTTACGCCATTTCAACTATTGGCTGAACATGAACACGTGACAGTGACGCTGGACAGGAAGTGTTGTAGCCTGAACGTGTATTTATGTTTACAGCCGCGAGTACTCCGTCTGCACGTCTTGTGTGACTGAAAGCCTTCACAACTTTCGGCTAAATATTCGAAATAGACAGCGCGTACCTACTGCCGTGCGTATGTCATGTTTGTGCCGTAGAAATGGGAATAGCAACAGCTAACAAGACATGCTAAAGTTACGCTTTATTAGCCTGCTAACTTCCAAGGTACCCTTCACGTTACATCGTCACGTGTCAGTGACAGCCTCATTATTTCACCTCTTTATCACAATGTGCAGTGTTAATCACCACTTTTGTGTGCAGGTGCGACTGGTGAGTCCTTCGGCAAGCTTTTACGTTAGCTAGTTAGCCACTTGGCAAGGAAGCTAACATGGGAGTCACACAATACAGGGTGACCTCTGACAACATCTCTCTCAAAAGATAAGGTATGAATCAGTCTATAAAGAATGTTTTTACAGCCCATGATTTGGATAAGGTTTTTAGCAGCTGACACAGTATGACGACCTCTGCCTGCACTCACCCTCTTCCCTGCAGGGACTAGGATGATACAGAATGACCAAAGACCCACAGGTGCATCATGGCGTTATCTGAAGTTTATTGGGATCACCAAATACCTCTGCCAAAGCTTGCTCCAGTCCAGGCCAAGGTCACTGTGGCTCTGGTGGCACTCCTGTGCTTTATTAACAGTTATGATGGGGAGTTTGTATTTGACGATTCTGAAGCAATTGTCAACAACAAGGTAATTTTCTTTTTGCAGTATGATACCCATAGACATATTTGCAAAACCACTGATGTACTTGTATTGCAAAAAATATACATTTTATGCCATTGCCTCTGCAACATCAACATAGTGATGTCAGTCTAATTGTATGTTTCTGTTCCAGGACTTGAAACCAACAACACCCCTGAACAACATCTGGAGCAATGACTTCTGGGGAAGCAACCTGAGTAGCAACTCTAGTCACAAATCCTACCGACCTCTCACTGTCCTTACATTTAGGTAAGGGCACATGCTGTATCAGCTGTAAACTCACACAGCGACTTGTTATACCACGTTACAAGAAAATACTAGTTCCTGATAGGCTGACATATGTTAACTTAATTTAACAGGACGCCACAAGATAGTCCCTTGCAACACTTTAACCCGTAAGGGTGCGTGTTATGGTGGAAAATTCTGGTTAATTTCAACCTGCAGCGGCTCTGTGTATTGTTCTAACTTTGCACCTGCCACCTCTGTTGTAGAGATTTGGGGAAAACAAGGACTTACACAAAATAACCACATGTATCGGGGGGGAAACCTGCGCGTGACTCCTACAGCTTTCCAAATTACTTTTTATTTTATTTTATGAATCATTTTAAACACTTGTCTCTGTGTCTGTCTGAAAGGAAACCCAGAAAGTAGCAGCCTGGAATAACCATTGTGGCTAAGAGCACAGGGATGGTTTGTCTTGGTATTGTGATGCAACAGAAGAAACCCTTCCCTCTCTCTGCCTTGTCATCCAGGGCACCAGCTGGGGCCATAACAGGCCATTCTGTCTCTGGCTAGAGGAGAAGTAATGAGCCGTGGCAAACTGGTGCAACTTGGGTTAGTTTTGCTAATTTCCTGGCCGGCTGAGGTTTGTCTGCAGGGTACCTAGAAAGAAGATTGCATATATCACCAAGTGTGCATTTAACTCGGGTGTGGACTGGTGAGTCTCTGCTTAGGGGCGACTCGTGACCTTGCCATAATAAAGGAGACTTGGATGCGGCGCTCATAATCCTATGTGTGCAGGAATGAGACATCACAGAAAATGTGGATCTGTCGAACACTGATGGGCTGGACTCATCGTAGTGCTGCCTGGCAACGTGGCAGGATGACACTTGGCAAGGTCGTGAGTTCCCCCTCCTATTCACTTCAGGCTCTTGCTGCTGGAGCTTGGTGCAGACTTCAATTAAGCACAGTTAAGAGTACTGTCCAATCTGCTGCCAACACACAGTGACTGATGCACAGTTCTTTTCCCACACTGCCCCGATGTTATCAGCTCACGTTGAGCTTTACAATAGCTCGCACCCCTCTCTCACACACACACACACAAACACACGTTTATGCACTTTCCTACTTCTGCCATATGTTAAACTTTAGGTATTTCCCCCTCTTCCTGTCACAGGCTGAACTACCTCTTGGCGGGAGGCCTGCACCCTGTTGGCTTCCACGTGCTCAACATCATCCTCCACGCTGTCATATCTGCCCTCATGATTGACGTGTTTGCTATACTGATTGGTGGACTGGCCTACGACGACAAGGGCGGGATCCTGAACCTCGCTCCCAAGACCTCTCTGCTTGCTGCCCTCTTCTTTGCCGCACACCCAGTTCACACAGAAAGTGTAAGTACAGTTCAAGATCAAAAGTGTTTGGCTCTCACAGTAGCTTTGAATAAAACAAGCAGTGCAACAGGATGCAGTACTTTGTTAGTACACAGAAAAGTAGATTCAATGCTGACAATACACATTGTCAGTAAAGCATAACATTGTATACACTATGATGTCAGCTCCTGTGCTAAACTCAATAGAGTTTCCCTCCCATTTGCTCACACGTTCCTTTTTCTCAGAGTTGCATGCAGAAACAGATTTTTCTTCATTGGTTAAAAAAGAATATTGTAAGCAGGAGTTTTCAATGAAGTCTGCACAGGTTTTGCTAACAAAGCTTTCTTTCTATGCAATATGTTTGTGAAAAGTAAGAAGAGAACAGGGAACTATTTTAGTCAAGGCCTTTTTGAAGTTGCGATCACTGCATTTGCAGTGTTACACCACAATTGGCCGCAATGCATCTGAACAATGAAGAAAAACAAATTACTCTCAAATTACTCTCTACATTTTTAATCTAACTCTTACTACGGCATTTTTTTGAAATATCATTAATAGCAGTGTTCAAACTCATGACATGTGATTTACAAATTTAGATCAGCTTTTTTCCCTCCCTTCTCTAGCCTGATGCACCAGTTGTGCCCAATTATGCTAGCTCCCTTTCTTGCTAAGAACTTGGGCCGGTTTCAGGGACAGATGCCTGTACAGCCCCTTGAGACATTGTACTTGTGATAAACTTTTCTTACCAACATGGATTCCCTGCAGCAGCGCATCATGGCACCTTGACATACTGGTCCAGAGGTTTGAATGATAAACATGCAGTGGCTGCACGCCAAGAACAAAAGCCCCGTCTCAGCTGGGAGTGCAGGGCACGGCCTGACTATTAGCTGTGTTGGGATTCTTATTGACCTGTCGGAATATGTGTGTATGCTGTAAAGCCTGGCTGGAAGGCAGCAATTCCTCCTCTCATTCTCTTTAATCATGCAGGTCAAGGACTGGGTGAGACCTGGGGGGTGGGAGGCAGGCAGACTGTTGGCTTATGCCTGCTGTATGTATCAAAGCAGGCAACCCCAGGATGCCAACCATACTGTACCCACACACTGTATAGAACACACACACACACACACACACACACACACACACCAACAGGCTGATAATGAAAGATGTTTCCTACCTCTGTTAATAAGCCTCCATTTGTAACTGGATGCACCATGCTAAACAGAATCAGATTTGGACGATGTAATACAAAAGGCAATAATTAATGATTGGATGTACATGATAATCCTTTTTCTTGTATTCTGTAATTAAACATTTTTTTTGTCCTGTCGTTTCACATCTTTTATTCTTTCTCTCCCTCTCCATCTCAATAAGGTGGCTGGTATAGTGGGTCGAGCAGATCTTCTGTGCGCACTGTTCTTCCAGCTCTCTTTCCTAACCTACTGCAAAGCTTTCAACACGGGTAGGTATTAAACACGAGTATTACTCCCACATACGTGCACTTTAATACTGTGCTGTGCAATGGACTGTCCACATGTGCTTATTAAATATAGTGCCAAAATCAAACCTACGGAGCTGCTTTATTTTTAATGCACCTGTTTAATAAAACCTGCATTTGAATCCTTAACTGTGCATAACTGGCTTGGTCTTGGCTTTGTGTTCCCAGGGAGTGACAAAGATGACAGGTTTTCTGTCCAGTGGGTTGTGGTCAGCCTCTTGCTGTGTGCTGCAGCGATGCTCTGTAAAGAACAAGGCATCACAGTCTTGGTATAAAGTCTTTATTTACTTTTTAGTTTTTTGTAAAGCCATTTTGTTGTGAGTTGGCGATTTCATCACATCCAGTAAGAATATTGTTTAAAAGAGAGACATCATCCGTAATACACAATACATCCTCATATGTTAACACTTAATGAAGACATACCATCAGATGTGATCTCCTCTTGTTCTTCTTGCTTACGTGAAAAACCCGAGTGTGGTGTTTTTCGTATGTATGGTGGGAGCTAAAGATCCCTTTTGTTGCTGACCTATATACATTTTAAATGCCACTTCTTCTTCCATCTCTGTGTATTTTCCTCCAGGGTGTGAATGCAGCCTTTGATGTCCTCCTGATCTGTAATGTTAATGTGTATGAACTCAGCCAGAGGCTACTCCTGAGGAAGAATCCACTTGATGTGAGTTACAGTTTATATACCCCCCCCCCCTTCTCTGTCATACATTATGCACTCCCTTGTATGATTAATGTCACATCACATTTGTTGTTGTAAAGCAATATGCATTTTAGTTAATGGTTCTCATGAAACAGTGCCTGCAAGTAACTGGGCAAATGTAGGATTTTCATCTGTCAGTGACAAGTGGTAATATTTTTCTGACAGGTAAGTGAGATACTGCGAACGGGATTGCTTACACGATTGGCTCTCATGGGTCTTGGAGGTCTCTCAATGCTCTATGCACGCTGGAGGATCATGGGAACGGGACCACCGGCCTTCACTGAAGTAGACAACCCTGCCTCTTTTGCAGAGAGTATATTTCTAAGAGTGAGTAAGACTTTTGTGGAGGTTATTTAATGTGAGATACTAAAACTAGAGCCATGATGAAATTATCTTATTTTCATTTCAAACATTAAAAAAATATCTATGGATAGGATCTATGCAAAAATTGAATTTACTCTAATGAAGCATATTTCATTTGGTCGTAGTTTAGAACTAATCAAACATCTAATGTTAGGTTTGCCCCAAGTAACTTTAATCATTTTTAAACAGTGCTTGACTTTGATTCTGAATTTGAAATGCTTTCTCCCCTCATCTCTCCCTACTCTCTCCCATTCTGCGCCCCTCCTGTTCCTCTTTGATTGGCAGATAGTGAACTATAATTACTACTACTCTCTGAATGCCTGGCTGCTGCTGTGTCCCTGGTGGCTGTGTTTTGATTGGTCCATGGGCTGTGTGCCTCTCATTAAGTCAGCCACTGATTGGAGGATGGTGTGGCTGCTGCTGCTCTGGTGCGTCCTGATAGGCTTGACAAGCCAAGCCTTGTGCTCGCAGGACAGCCGGAGGAGGAGGTGAGCGAGCACAGCCATCTCGCTGTAGATGAGATGAAGTACATGTTGGCCTCTCTAGACTTACACTTGATTACGAAAACTGAATCGTATCCATCACGGTGTGACCAGAGCACCATGTCTCGATTGAGTATTAAGTCTCTGTTTGTTTAGAGAGAGACGGTGTGTGTGGCTCCCCCATAGTTTCCTGTATTTAGGACGGTTTTTGGAGTGGTTTATAGAGCTTAAATTCCTTTACAATACGGTGCCACACTGCCATTTTAAGTGTCATGTACATGGTCCTTTCGCATCCTGTGACCTCTTTCTCTCCCTGCCAGGACACTGACCCTGGGTCTGGTGCTGCTGGTGGTCCCTTTCCTGCCGGCCTGTAACATTTTCTTCCGGGTGGGCTTCGTCATTGCTGAGAGAGTGCTCTACCTGTCTTCAGCTGGCTACTGCCTACTGCTGGCCTGCTCCCTGGGACACTGCTGCTGCCGCTGGTCCAAATACAGGGTAGGGCTACATCATACCAAAAAGATCACACGCCAAAGTAAAGGATACCTCCCCCAGCTGAACCTTCAGTTTCCAGCCAAGATTCAGCCCAGTGCCCCCCTCTTATTTCTGTAAGCCACCAGGTCACACTTTTAGTTAACCACCTGTGTATGCAGCTTTGATGATTCAGTAACTCAGACTTGAGAAAGGGCTTATAACTCATCCATAAAGGAATGACAACAGCAGGTGGTTCCCAACTTGTTATAAAGATCTATATGCAGGCTATTAACTCTTAAATTACAGATCATGTGTTTTTAAGATTAAAGGTTAAAATGACTTACAGTACACGGTTGTTAAATGCCTTCTTTCTCTTTTTTCTTGTTTTTCCTTCATCTTCCCCATTCCAGAGGCTACTGTGCGTGTTTGTGCTTGCGCTGTTGTGTGTGTACGTAGCTCGCTGTTCTCTCCGCAGTCATCAGTGGCGGTCAGAGCAAAGCCTCTTCGCCAGCGCCCTGTCTGTCTGTCCGCTCAACGCCAAGGTAAGTATCTGTGTTCTGTGTGTTTGCTTGCCTCTTTACAGCATGCACCAGTAAAATGTGAACTCCCCGTGTGGGGAAATAAATTGCACCCAAGCAATTGCAGTCGCACACTGATGGCTATATGTGTTGATGACTGATTCCTCAGGTCCATTATAATGTAGGTAAGAACCTGGCTGACAGAGGGAACACTACCGCTGCCATCAAATATTACAAAGAGGCAGTCAGGTATGTCTTTTATTAGCAATCCAATCGGCTTCATGCTTGTTGAATTATGGCAGTGTATGTGAGAGAGGTCTGAGTCATGTAACTGCAGTATGATGTGACTTTCAGGCTACATCCTACCTATGTTCATGCCATGAACAACCTGGGGAATATCCTGAAGGAGAGGAACGAGCTGATCGAGGCAGAGCAGCTGTTGTCTAAAGCAGTTTCTATTCAGTACGTCGCCCAACACACAGGAATAAACTGGTCACTACACAGCGACGACTCTCTTCATCTCACTGATTCCAACACAGAATATCTTGGAAAAAGCTCCCCACTGATAGCTTCGTAATTCATTTTTTCCCGTGCAGGTCTGACTTTGCTGCAGCTTGGATGAATCTGGGTATAGTTCAGAACAGCCTGGAGAAGTTTGAGGAAGCCGAGCAGAGCTACTGGAATGCCATCCGCTTCCGGAAGAAATACCCAGACTGCTACTACAACCTAGGGCGCTTGGTGAGACTCTGAGACACCATTTAGCAGGTGCTGCTTTTAAAAACTAGAGAGGCAGCACACTTGAACAGCAAGACAGATTTGGATGATGCTCCTCTACAACTTGGGATCCTAACATTTTAAACCAAATTCAAAATGTAAAAGCGACGGCCAGTTTTTGCCTTACACAGCGAAGGGAGGATTTTATAACACTATTTCTCTCCTGTCATGTTTAGTATGCTGACCAAAACAGACACCTGGATGCCCTGAACGCGTGGAGGAACGCAACTGTGCTAAAACCTGACCACAGCCTGGCCTGGAACAACATGGTCATTCTGCTGGACAACACTGGTACCAACGAAATGTGGCCACACACACACAATGTACATACAGTACATAAAACTAACTACGATAGACAAAAAACAATAAAATAAATGGCACACCTCATGATTGGAACCTGCTGTCACTTCAAAATTGATTGACAGGCCTTTTAATAAATACATACATACATACATACATACATACATGTATTACTATAAGACAACTTCTTTTTTATGATGTTAAAAGTTTGTTTACATCAGAAATGTTATAATGTAAACCAAATCTGTAATGACATGTAGAAATAATAACAACAATAATAAGCTTTACCCATTTGTGAATCTATGTTAATTCATCACTTTACTTTCAAAGAACTCTCTGTTCTGGGTGCAGCTTATTCCAACATTAACAGCCAAGAAACACAACGTTGTTATTTTGGAAAGGCAGGAAATCTAAATGGCCAACAAGATTAGACCGGAAGAGCAGGAATCAGTAATGCTTGAAATTTATGTATTAAAGCTTTGTGTTGTGAGTTTTGAAGGCACTCTTCCCTGCCGTGTGGAGAATGCTCTGATTTCCAAACGCTCGAGCCGTTTTGTCAGAAGCTGCTCCCGCGGGGGCGGAGTCTCCCAGGAGGGCCCTGGAACTGTCCAATCAGGGCCCACTATGTTCCTGATCAAACATGGGCAAGCACAGCCAGAACAGCGCCCCCTCAGAGTCCCCCCACCGCATTTGTTCCCCAAATCTGACAGAAATAATTCTACCCCTCTCCCCAGATCCCCACCAAACCCAAAAAAAAGAGAGAAAAGAAGAACAATAGGTGTCATTTTCAAATAGCAAGGAATTGGGAATATTCTTTCCTCTTTGATGTTCAGCCCCCCTCTCTTGTTTTGATCATTACACAAACAAAAGGCAGAATCAGTGTTGATTCAGGCAGATGCGCTCAGACACACTCACACCTATTGTATTTAAACTCTTTTTTAAAGTACAAATTACTTGAAGGAACTGCTGGGATTACACTTCACTTTTATATGATTACATGTGGCAAATAAACGTGATTGATTGACATGTCGTCACATGTTGGCAAGCTGTGTCTGAAGGGCACAGGCCATGACTCAGGACATGACGGTCACTGCCTCTCTGTCTGTCTCTCTGACTGACTGTCTCTCTCTCTTTCTCCATTTCTGGCCAGACATCAGATGGGTCTGTGACAGAGATCAATAACCCAGTGGGCCTTGTGTTCAACCTTAATTAGGAGACTAAACCGCTCCTCCATGTGTGGAGAAGGAAAACTCTGCTCTCGACACCGCTGACAAATAAAGCAAGCAGTCAGATTCTCTCTTGAGCAGCCGTTACTACAGTCGTATCTCTGGATTTGGGTTGTTAACTGTGTATGAATGTTAACTCACAGTTTTAGTATCATATTGTGTAGATTACACAAAAAATACACGTGAGCACGAATCTGTAAAGCTGTGTGTGTGTGTGTGTCACTAAAATTGAATGTCTGACATATTTTCTGACAAAATGTCTGTTCTGTCTTTCAGGTAACTTGGGTCAAGCAGAGCTGATCGGCCGAGAGGCTCTGAAGCTCCTCCCTAACGACCACACTATCATGTTTTCATTGGCTAACGTCCTGGGGAAATTACAGAAATACAAGGTCAGCTAGTGTAGTATAAACACTTTAAAGTTCTTTGTGCATGATTGATGATTTAATTCCTTACTGCGTCCTCCACGTCTGTTTATAAGTCAGGGGTGGTACATTTCACTATATGGTGGAGATAATTCAGTGGGGGATTTTTATTTTCATCCTCAGGAGTCAGAGGGCTTCTTCCTTCACGCTCTTCGGATCAACCCAAATGCTGCTAGTTGCCATGGCAATTTAGGTAAGCTACTGCAACTTTGCTTGTATCACATCTTTCGCAGAGTTGATCTTTTAAAGCTAGAAGAATAATTGTGCAGCAATATTGTGCAGCCTACATGAGCCGTATTGAATGCACTAAATGAACACAAGTAGAAAGGGTGCTGCTTCTCAGCTTGAACAGCGTTTGTTTTTCCTCAGCTGTGCTGTATCATCGCTGGGGAAAGCTGGAGCTGGCAAAGAAACACTATGAGCTGTCTCTAAAGTTGGACCCTGAGGCTCCTGGGACCAGAGACAACTATAACATGCTGCGACGCAAACTGGACCAGCTTAAACACAACACTCCCTAAAGGGGGCTACTGGGACCCCTGCCTTCCATTAAAAACAATTGTTCCACTTGGTATTATTTTATCTCACTAATTCCTGCTTTGTACCATTTGGAAATAAAGACCATGATCTGTGTATCAGACTCTAGTTTTGTTATTTAGAGGAAAAAAAGGAAAAGGGAAAAACAAAAAGGAAAAGCAATATGTTGCACAGTTGCAAGTTGTGATTTTGTAGCTTTAACTATTATTGGGGACTTTTTCATGTATGAGACTGCTTGTGTACCAAGAATCTAATTTGATTTCATGGGTGTGAGATGTGTTGGGGGTGCAGGTGTGCTGGATGCCTGTCCTGGTTACATGGTCGTCTGCACTGTGCTGTTTTGCTGCTTCATTCGAAGGCCATGTGGAACCAATCCGCGGTGAACCCCATCCTCTTTTCATCTCTGACCCCGTGTTGTGTCAGCTGGACAGAGCAGAGAATCTGTTGTAAAAATGTATTTGATTTGGCCTTTTTTCAAGAGTTCAGAATGTTCCCGTGCTCAAAAGCTACTATAGCTTGGACCAAGACCGCTGTAGTCTGCGCACGGCCACAAGGTAGTCTTTGTTCAAGCAGGAAAAAAACGCAGCACGCTGATTGTCTGCCTGTGAGAGACATCAGCTGGTTACTACTGACCACTGGTGGGATAATGTGGTTATCCTGTTAGTTTTTTAATGCTCGTCTCTTTTGTTCCCGAGTGCGATGGCACTCTGAGGTCCAAAACCCCCTTTTGTCCTCCCCGCTCCTCCTGAAGCCTCTGTAGTTAATGGGAGAAAGGTGTTTGTGCTGGGAAGTGTTTCTGAAGTGTCCACGAGGAGACGAGGGGTCAGCTGAGACAGGAAACCCACGGCCGGTGCTGTATGAAAACAGCTCTATAGCACAGAGCCTTCAAAGGGAGACGGGGATGATCTCCCCGGGGACCGTGCGTGCACACTCACACACGGGCCTGCTCCTCTTGAAGAACGCTGCTGAGTGAAGAGGCGACCCCAGTGTGAAACATCAGTCAGCAAGTGTGCGCCCGAGGTCAAAGTTCAACGCACTTCTATTTTTTCACCTGCTTCCTACAGCTTGCAGGGAACTTTTGAAGCTCCGGCAGGCTGGTATGGCTTTGCTTTAGGGGCCGTTAAGTTTGTTTACACATACAGTACAATACACCAGTTGATGCTTTGATGCTGGGAAGATGTTACTGATACGCACATCGGGGGGGGGAGGTTCCACGGCACACACGACCATCGGTGTCCTCTGCATATGACCTCCTAAATATGCAACTAATCCCATGATGAGGTTTCCCCCCGTTACTCAGCTTTGTTTTCACTTCTGCTGCTTTGATGTAAAGAGCCAGAGGTGGAGAGCACAACGAATGTCCTATATATACACACACACAGCACACTCGATGTATTGTTTGGATAAAGATGAAACCTGTTTCAACAAGATTCATGTAAAGATCAGTATGGTGAAAGGGCTTCATGCTACGGAGCGAATGCAGACAGAATAAGATCAAAAAGGTTTGGATAGTAACCATCAAATCTGAAAGCCTCTTCCTCATATTATTTTTGGTCATGCAGTGTAACACGCGGTGCTGCCGATGTACGGTTGGCTACAAAACCATCAGCAATTCGCTTTATGTACTTATGGATCCTTTCTTTACTTTCTGTGTGATCCTTTCATTGGGTGCCCGCAGCTTACTGTCTAGCAGCACAGCTGTGCTGGCACATCAGTGGGGGAGCCCACTTTTATCATAATCATTCTTTGAATACCTTTCATTATCATAAAATATGTGTGTATTAAAGGGATGGATTCACCAGTCCCGCCAACATCTTCATTATCCATTCTGACTGACAAAAACCTGCTGTCCTAGGGAGTGACATTAATAAAAGATGGGATACAACAGCCTTATGAAGTCCTCTCCTTGTTCTCTGGGTTTCCACTGTACACCTTTTACCTGCTCGGATGCTCTATCACAATGATATAATGAAATCAAGTCTCGGGAGGGGTTCTTTATTGTGTTGTATTAATCACACTCGTGAGGTTTGATCACTGTAATCAATGGATTTGCGAGACTCGTGTCTGATTGTCTCGCAGTCAAAACCACTCCAAAAGCGACATAACGAAATTCAACAAACTCATTATGGGAAGAAAAAAAAACATTGTCATCCTTTTGTTGCAGCAGTATATTCAACAGAAGAACAAGAAGTAGGGGATCACTCATTTGAACCCACTGAGGGCGTTTTGGAACAGCAGGTGTGCTATTTTGCATCTGAGCACCAACAGCCACCGCGGCAACAAAATAAAGAAACGCAGGGCTTATCAAAACTGCTAAAATGAAATGGCCTGAGACATTAAATGAAGCAGCAGTGGGGATGCGTGCCATGGTCACCCTGACTCTAAGTGACTGCTGGGATTCCAAGAGTGGGGCCTTTTTTATTTTATGAAAACCTAGACGTTTTGGGAGGCAAACACTATACCGCGGCTAACTTGTTGTTTTATTGTATTCTGTGGTATTTAGCTTGAAGCACACGTAGACACACACACACACACACACACACACACATTGTACATCTGTAAAAGTGGCTTTGACAGAGGTCTCATCAATGTGACAGGATGTGATCAAGGGCAGTCGTGTGATGTGTCCGCTGGGCCTCTGCGAGGCCTTCACTGTCCCTCCCACCCGCTCCCCACAACCACAACAATCCTAATGGGCTCTGATGGGCACCTCCATCGTGCCTGTCTAATTGATGTAAATACTGCGCATTTGAACCCGCGGTCCTTCCCACCATCCCGGCCTGCCCCTCCCTCTGTTTCTTATAAAAGTATGGGTCAGAGGTTAGGCTGACCGAGTGATCATTAGAATGGCAGCCCTTGTTAGAGGAGCAGCTTGCCTGACACCCCATCCACATCCCGGAGACGGACTCACCCTGTCCGCTTCATCTAGATCATATTACATGACACGACCTCGGAACACACACTACCAGTGCACTACAACACTGTGGGCCACTAGGGCACGGTGGCATTTTCAGAGGGGTCCCTTCGCCTGTCACGGCGCTTCCCTGACACCACTCTGTCCGTCTGGCTCGGATGCTCTCTGTCATTTTAAGGAGGGCTACTGTCAGTGGGTATTGGGACCGTTGTGTCTACATGCCCTGGCATTTTCAGTGGCGTTCCCCGTAACGGAGCATCTAGCCACCCTCTTGAGAGTCTGTGATGTCGCGGCCAATGATTAATAGTTAGAGATGGGCTATAAAATGTCCAGTGTGGCCAGATGCTAGCCAGGGCTTTGCAGAACTGATATAATGGAGGAAGCCTGCCAATTTGGCTCCCTTACAAAGCCTGGAAGTTCCCCAAGATTGATTCTGTTTCTATGTAGCGGTGCCCTGGGGGCTGAATGTTGAGGATGCACTCTTGTGAAAAATGTTGTGGAGTATTATTTTCAGTTGAGAAAAGCACTAAATGATCATGGATATAACAAAATGTCTAATATACTCACTGACATTTGCATGCAACAGTGGAAATTTAAGCAGATTTATGATTTGATCATTTCTTAAGTCAAGGAAAGGCTCTCTGGCTGTGGATGAAGGGGTGGGGGGGGCATGGGCGGCTGGGATAATGTGCAGCAGGAGCCTTCTGAGGCTGTTTTGCAAAACAAAATGAAGCAGCTAGATCCTTATTGAAAAATACAGTGCAGTGAGATGGAAATTTATTAACTGGCACCAGTTAATGTGTGCATTATTCATTTCTGGTGAGCATGAAAAATGATCTAAAGAGGTTTGAAATTGCAGACGCGCAGGCTGACTGCACAGTGGCTGGGCTCGCTGGTTCGTTTCATCCTCTTGCAGGGGTGTTTGGGCAGAGAGGTGGAGGGCCGGAGGGATGGAGGGTGGAGGGGAGGAGTGCGAGCCCCTTTCTGGACAGTAGGGCTTTCCAGTAACAGCTGTGCTTCTCTCACGAGGGGGCGGCAGCAGCACTGGGAGAGAGGCTGCTTGGGACAGATGGACCAGCCCAGCACCACCTCCCCTCTCACCTCCCACCAACGCTTCTCTTATTAAAAATACATCTCTACCACTATTAATGTGTGTAGCTGAGTGCATGTTTATGTGTGCATGTTGTATGAGAGTGTTAAAGTCACAGAGAAGGCTCATCCTCTGTTTTACAAACTGTATTCCAAGTTTTGTCTATGTACCACAGCTGCTCTTTCAGGTGGTGAGTTCAGGGCAAGTCTAGTGTGTGTCATTTGTCCTTTTCCTTTTTTCTCTTTCTATATCTTGCCCTCTTGCTTTTGAACCTATTCGCTGTCACCCTACCGTTCCCTCTGCCTTTCTTCTTCTCCTTCTTCTCTCCACCACTGCTACAGTAAGGAGGTGGTGGGCAGGAGTCAGTGCCAGTGGCATATGGCTTTCCACTGTGCTAAACATTCATACAAAAGACAGGCCCATCAGTCATGGCTGTGGCCGGATGAGGGGAGAGAGCAGGCCTCTGATGAATGGTGTTTAGGACTTACCTGCTGTTAAAACATTACATCCCAAACGCCGGCTCCCTGAAGCACACACACCATCAGGAACTGTATAATATCATGAAATACGGCCCTTGTGTGCACACATCATGTACGCCAGGTTATAGCAAATAATAAATATGCTTCTTAAACCCCTTGCACAAACCACAGGTCAGGCCTTCATAGACCAATTAATGTAGAGCATCTGCTGTATAGAGGGAGCATGCTAAAGAACTTCCGAGCCATTTTAGGCAGTTTAATAAGGGGGAGAGCTGCTTCCTGCTTGCTCCAATAGCTCTCATTGCTAGAGTAAGCATGGAATAGGTCTCCTCGATTAGACCAAATTAATCCATTCTTCAGGGATTCTTTTTCTAATTCTATGGTGAAACCGATGCGCCTTTGTTCTTCCTTGAGCCCCGGTGTTTTTTCTGCCAAATTTAACAGAAGGCTCGGAGGGTAACAGGGGTCCAACCCAGTATCACCTTCTGGAGCAGAGCAACTAGCAGAGAAAGACAATCAGCCTGAACCCTGCTGTCTCCAGCACAAAGTGAAAAGACTCTAATTGGGCTTTTTTACGCTGCATTTTCCTGCAGGATTGCTGGATCATGAAAAAGCAATTAAACCTCAGTGCTGCAATTCATTCATTCTCATTTTTATCCTTTCATTGGAAAGAGACAAATTTGAAATCACTTATGTGAGTCAAGACTTATGCTTTTTGTGATTTCTTTTTTGAGGGGTTTTTAATATGAGAGACCAGCTGTCGACTTGAAGGATGCCGTCACATATTTAGACAAATGGGAATATAGTATACTATACTAATAACTGTGAATGACTTCAAATGTGCCAGTGTGCATTCAGAGGAGAGCTTTAAACTGCAACCATTTTTTTGCAAAAAAGCCTCACCTTTAAAAACTGTAACACAAATTCTCAAAGGACTATAGTTCTCAGTGTTACATCTAGAGGCAGTGCTGCCCACAAAACCATGACCCCAGGACTGCAGTGAAAAAAAGTCTGAAAACATTCAAAATGTATAATCTTTATAAAAAATTTTATTTTTATTTGGCCTGTTAAGAGAAACATTATATATATATATATATATATATATATATATATATTTACCAGTTAAAGAGCAGGTTAGAGGTCAAAGATCAAACACCAAAGCATGCCATATGGATCTGATGAAAGAGCAGGATCTTTAAATAACGTTTAGTTTTTGACAGTGACGTGTGAGTGAATGAACCTGACATAAATGTGTAGTTAACGACGTATTCATCATGATCACTTTTTAGGCTGAAAAACCTCAAATAAAAACCTCAAAATTTAAAGAGATTTAGAGATTTAGCTAATAGATTACATTGCTTATATAGACGGATGCATCAGAGGACTATTTGACTTATAGCAGCATGAAATTTTATGTTTCAAAATAATAGCAATTTAATCACCCCTTGGAAATGATTTCCTAAACGCGCTATTTTGAATAAATATTTTGTAGAGCCTATAATCCAGGGGAGCATAAATTAAAGTTTCACTTGCTGTGTTGTAATTGGATAAGCAACTAATCACAGAAATCTTACGTGTTTTTGCATCAAGCAGAAGAATCAGAATCTCATTTATTAGGGGCAAGTTTTTTTTTCTCCTGAAATCTGTTGGAAACAAAAAAAAATAAAAATAACTGAAACAGACAGCATCCAAGTAAATGAGTCAATTTCAAATATTGGTACATGATATATATACATATATGAAAAGAACAAGAACAGTCAGAATTCATTTCAAAACATTTCACATGATAAAACACAACCAAATACACATATTAATATCTGAGGAGTAAAAATAGAAAGAATTACTAACAAATAAATGAATACGTATTTAAATAAAAGGAGGTTAAGTTTATTAAAACAACCTAAATAATCTAAGATTATGTTACATTAATTATTTTAAATTACATTAAGTGAATACTAATAATTACACCTCGCTAACTTACCTTTAATCACTTTCTTAAAAATTAATTTTTTAGGCCATGTAGGCATTTTTTTTCTCACTGCTGACTTTAAAATCTCCACAGCAACAACTCATAATTAGAGACACACAAAATGACCAACAGCCACTGGCCCCATTCATTCAAGCCAAGCATAGTTAACCAAGCGCTTAACTAGCTCATAACTCCAAATGTTCCAGACTGCAGAGTCCATACATTGTAAATTAGGTCTGTTAATGTACTCTACTCTGCTCCGAGACACTCCGCGAGGGACAGTGGT
>JAVQJD010035961.1:0-33763 GCA_036023655.1 Nannoperca australis
TATTTTCTATTCATTTCACAACGTATGGTGGTGAATAAGTGTGACTTTTCATGGAAAACACAAAATTGTTTGGGTGACCCCAAACTTTTGAACGGTAGTGTATATATATATATATTTAACCAAACATATGTGGAAAGACAAAGCTTTTATCTTGTCATCAGAGTACGATTGCCCAATACAGAGACAGTGTGTAGTAGTGAATGCATTTGCAGCCATATGGTGACAAAATTAAATAACTTCTTAACATTTAAACCTACGTGCATTGTGTAAATCAGCCTTTTTACATCATTTCATGGAAATGGTTGGCTACATGATCTGCACGTTGCAGATGGCTCTGGCTCGTGCATACAGTGCTACAGGGCCCAGTCTGTTTACATTCTTCTCGTAGGAACACTGGGCTGCTGCCAACTCTGAGCTTTACACACACACGCACGCACACACACACACACACACACACACACACACACACACACACACACACACTCACTCACTCACCAACAGTAACTAGCAGGTGTGGTCGTGGAGTCCTACTGGTAAGACATATGGCTCTCTGCTGGAGTCCCTCTGTGTTCCAAAGGTCCAAAATTCACCACCTTAACAGCTGATTCCTGCTTTGACTTGATCCATGTGAACTTGAGTCCAAAGAGCGGGATTGAGTGCGATGAGATTTGATTAAATTCAACTCTGTTCGACTTGACTTCAGCCTTCAGTCCACAATGTATACTTTAAACACAGACTTCTATTATGGTCCTTTATGGAGGACATAGTAACTTGACACAGAACATAAAAGCACAATGAAATACCTTCATTATTTAAACCATAATGCACAGTGCAATCATAATTATTGTATAATTTAAAATAAATAAAATACTTCAATGTTCCACTGTTACTAAATTCTCTAACTTAACAAAAAAGGCAAATACTCTTTATATTATAGCAATATCAGCTGACGATGATATATTATTATGTTCCTTATATTAAATTGTGCTTATTGATGTTTCTGCCGGCTCAGTGAATTTTAATCTTGTTGGTCCTCTCTCTTTCAGGTGAATGAGTATCTGAAAGACACTGTGGCTCAGGAGCAGAGGAAGAGGGAGACGCAGAGCGCCGAGCCTGCTGGGAGTCCTCGGGTGGGTGTTTTTCCTGGTCTTTTCACTGGAAAAGACACTGGTCTTAACACTTCACTAACTACCACATGGACATACAGATAGTTTGATGGACAGCTTCAAACAAGCTAAGCGAAATCCTTGGCTCCACTTAATGGATTTACTGCAACATTTTCCTTTTGACTGACATAATCGTCCCAGACCTCTGTGTCACTGTAATATCTCAGACCGGTTTCCTCGACAGATCTTAAGCCCTTAACACCCAGCTAGCATCGAGGAAAATCTCACTCACATGTATCTGAGCTTTAGATGAAGATCAGTCTGTAAATGAGAAAGAGGGAGAACATCATAACGAGTGTATCTACTTTGACGAAGTGTACAAGCATCACTCACTTTGTTTGTACCATATCCAGCAGATCAGTGCTGTCTAATTAGGCCAGCAGTCATTTAGTGCAAGGTCACCCATGTTCAGGGTCTTGCCCGCGGTCCAGATCTGTTATATAACTGAGATAGGCTGGTGTGTGTGTGTGTGTGTGTGTGTGTGTTTTATCTGTGTATGTTTTATGTATTTGAGTAACTGGAGTAATCTGTGTTTGGATTCTGTAGTTTGACGCTGCATATGCAATAAATCATTCACTGATCCTCTGAATAATGTAGTCACTCATTGGTGGAAATAAATTAATAAATAAATAAATAAATTCCATTAAATCAATGTATTTATCGCCACTTATACATTTCACAGCCAGGATCACGTTTGCATGCCTGTGCAAGTGCATAAGGGCGGGATCTTTGGGATATTTCAATGTTAATATGACATAAAAAAATAGTATGTAGTAAAAGTATGCAATTTTCCTGTGTCTTATGCTCACCATGCTGCAGGAATAGACCATACAGATTGTATAGACTGTGTTTGCTGTAATGACCTCTACTTTTTACTTTCAACGTATTTTCAGCATTCACATCAGATAACAATAGAATTATGCTTTATAATATGCATTCAGTAACATCTCGTTCTGATACCAATTTAATTGTGAATACAGATTTAGAGATGAACTGACTCTTCCATTAAGATTAAAAAGTGATTCATACATAACAAGATGGAGAAACTGGGCAATATATTGGTTGGAATAATAAACATGGCTATTGGTTTGCTTCTCTCGTCCTCACTCGTTTCAATTTCAGCCACATTCTCTTTGTTGTAAGCTTTACCAATCATGGATAAGAATATGCTAATTATGTCGATCTTACTTACTGTCCATAATATATAATGTTTGTGATATAGATATCATGGTTCCTGGCAATAATGTTGCTATTCCTGTGTGCTGTTGTAACAACAGTTTCCCATGATTTGATTAGATTTTGTAGTCACTGGGGGGGTTTCACTGTGAAGCAGCTGCACACAGAAAGTATGCATAGTTGCAAATAGTTTAATTTTGCCTAAACACCAACTTACTGTTCAGTAGTACTCTAAAGGTCTAAATCTATATCTCAATCTTAATGTTGCGGTGCTTGTCGTGTTGAAGAATCAGTTTGTAACATTTAACAGGAGGAATTGACCCGTGAAATACAATACTGTACCTTAACCTGTGCAATGTAATCCAACAGAGTACAGCAAAAGAGCAGGAGATGCTTAGAGCTTCATTTATATTAATCACACCTGTATTGCAGCCCTTTTTGATGTGTTTATTGTGGAAATTCATTTAACAAAAGCGATAAAGTATAATACATTTTGCAACTATAACGTGTGTGTGTGTGTGTGTGTGTGTGTGTGTGTGTGTGTGTGTGTGTGTGTCTTTATGACTCCATTGTGAGCTACCAGTCAAGCTACATTTGGTGTTATGGTCTGGCAGTGAGGTCAGAGTTGGCATGGCGACCATTACCCATCATCTTGACACAGCAAAGTGATGATCAGAGAAGTGGGAGGAGGGGGAGGAGAAGGTGGATGGCGTCACTCATGTTTCCACCTCCGGCCTTCTCTCCATCATTCATGCTTTCATTCTGCTTCTCCCCTTCAAATAATTAGTTATGCACAAGCGTCTGTTTTTAAGGAAGGAAAGTGACCTTTGTGTGGTCTGTGAATGATGCAGGTTTCAGTGGCCCATGAAACAACACATGTTGGATGACCATCAGCAGCAGTTCAGCCTACTCTCTCTTTTACATTTCAATATTTCCCTGCTCTTCATCTCTATTCCCCTCACTCAACCTCTTCTCTTCCTCAGACCCGTCCTCACCCCTTCTCCTGGGTCATGCCTCCTTTTCTAGGTTCCTCTCTGACACAAGTTATGTCAAGCAAAACACTATGACCAACACTGTGTTGCTCCTTTGTAGAAATGTTTAGAGATGTAGTCAGTTTACCTAAGGGAAAATATCGCAACCCTGTCCCATGTGGTTTAGCCTGCAGAGAGTTGAAATGGAGCGTGCGTGCGTGCGTGCGTGCGTGCGTGCGTGCGTGCGTGCGTGCGTGCGTGGTCATCCCAGTCCCAGAGTTGTGCTGCAGACTTCCACTTTGTTTGATGCTGATCTAGCCAGTCAGTGTGCAGACGCAGCACTGCATGCCTCAGCTATCCCTCATGACTACACACACACACACACACACACACACGGTTTACTGGTGAAGTTGCATTAGTGACATCACATAATTTTATCATTAGATTTATTTTGTATGTTTATTAAACAAAGAAACGGTTCTAAACTGATTGACTTTTTATACACTCACATGTGGAGCCACGCCTGCTCATGATGCGAGTGTTAGCACATCCGTTGTTCGGCCCAAGCCTGAGAGTTGGCACTCCAGTAAAATCATCCATAACCTCAGGGCAGCTCGTGTGTGTGTGTGTGTGTGTGTGTGTGTGTGTGTTGTGAGAGAGTGTTTGGGTGTCCTCGTGGTGAGTGTCTCTCTCACTTGCTTATGGGTCACATTGTTCCAGTCTGAACTGTAATGAAAGTCCTTGGATGATGCTGTTCTATGCTTTCAGATGAATTGAAGTACACTTAAATCAGTCAATCATGTCTGCCTGCAACTGCTGAAACAGATTCTGCATATCGAACATATTTTTACATATATCTAACTATTTCTAATATCATATATATAATATATATATATATATATATATATATATATATAATATACTATATAGTATTGTGCATTGCATTGTAGTTGTGAAATTTGAGCCAACTGAAGATTTGATAAAAATAATGAATTGCATTGGCCCTCTTTATAACCACTCTGCTTGTTGTTTGGTCGGGACAAGTTTTTGAACTTCATGGTATTGCTGCCTCAGACAGGGTACATTGCATAACGACTGCTTGCTGTGTTGGCAGACGAAGGCACAGTCAGCGTCTTGGCTATTTGAATTTAATAATGACCTTTGTGACCATCCTGGTGTTTCTTTGTCTTCTGCCCTTCAGTGTTTCAGTTTATATAATATTTACATGTGTGTATCAGTTATAAAATGCTAGTTGTGAGCCTAATTTCAACTGGGTGGTCATAAAACCTCCAGATTGTTCTCTGACTCACTCTGTCGCTTTCCTGCCTCTGCAATCAGACTAAAAATATATTTTTCTTCAGGTGCCAAACGGGCAAAAAGTTGCAGCATTTTATGTAACAAAAATATACATTTTGGTCTTCTGTACTCCTTATGACTCATTTGATTCTCCTTTTCATCCAGACCAAACAAAGCCTAAATAAGCATTGCTTCAAAACACTTCATTAGCATCCACCTCACAATAACATTAGTTGATTGACCCAAAAATAGATGAAGAAATGGGGGTATGAGTTAGAACAATATCCAAACAAAGTGGGGAATGTGTGAGAAATTAGCATTTGTTGGAGGTGACATTTTTATATAGTGAGAAAAAAGGCACAGAAGAAAACAAAGTAACTCAACTGCACTAACATGCAAAAAAAATTGTGCACTACTGTTTTTGTTTTGCTGATGTCTAGTAGCTCTGTCTATCCTCCCTTTATCCCTCCATCAATCCCCACCTCGCCAGACCTCCACCCTTTCTGTCTTTGCAGTATGACTGCAGTGTGAGTCACACCGGCAGCATCTGTCTCAGTCAGACCAAGAGAGAGACGCTCACCGGGGCAACAGTGTTTTTATTTTAACCTACTGTACTGTACCCAGGGGTGGGGTGGGGTGGTGGGGACTGCAAAGGCAACATCAGGACAGAGATGAGAGGACTAATCCTTTTAAGTTGCAAAAGCTGAGCTGCTCAACTGGACATGTCTGGCTTCAGAGGATGAACTTTGATGGGAAGAGGGATAGTCACAGGATGATTGAAGTGGAGGTGGGTGGGGTCCGTGTGTGTGTACATACACATGAATGTTGTGTATGTGTGTGTGTGTGTGTGTGTGTGCGCGCGCGCTTCTTTAAGGAGATGATGGATGAGGGCCTTACCTCTCCCCAGGGGTTTGATTAGTAGTTAATAACAGATTTTAGACTCTGTGTGACCCTGCTTAGCCCACTGTCTCAGATCATCACTTTAGATGCAGACAGTCTACACTTCCATCTCATTCTCAAACTGGGGCAACAGGGTTGGGAGTGTATTCAGAATAACATGTCAGTGAAAGTTCAGGCTGACCCCTTCAGCAGAGCACCCTTTATTAAAACCCCAAACTCATCTCCTGCTCTGGATAATACATACAAATATTGAAAGATCTTTCGTAAACAGAAATAAAAATACAGCTTGAAAATCAACAGTGTTCCAACAAATTTATATGATGCGCTCTTATCATAAATGTCTTTGTTTGACTAAACCTTTATATTGTTCAGATATTAGTCCTGCATTGGTGTAGATCAGTATATTCATGTAATTTTAAAAAAGGTAAAAAATGGATAAATGATCATGACCCAAAAGCCTGACCTACCTACTCGCCTGGCTCTTGTTTTGGGGAGTGCAGCTTTTTAGCCGCTTGGCCTGGAGACGTGAATAAGGGCAGAGTTTGATGTCTGCGTCTCTCTCGGCCTACACCTATATCGGCATTGTTCACTCCTGCAGCACATGTGATATCACTTTCAAAGGCAGTCCATTCACTGACAAACTGATTAACTAATGTGTTGTGTTAGATTACATCAGCTGTGTTCCTCTGATGGCTTCAAACTCTTACTGGTTACTGAAATTACCATTCAGAGAGCCGTGACATTAATCAAATCAGGAAAATCCAAGAAAGCTACTTCTGATCTCTTCATCCTCTTGCTGTCTGTGTTATTTATTTTGGGGGGGGGGGGGTTCGGTACAAAGCGGCTGTATTTTCTCACGAGTCATAGTTTGCCTTTGAAGGTGAGCGCTTGCCAGACACTTTGAGTGGCACTCACATTTGGTTCTTTGATGCTTCCAGGTAGTGTGGGAATTAGCTATTAACTGAGGCAAGCCTCTCCTCTCCTTTGGAATCAGCTTACATTGTCAGTGGATAGCTGACAGTTTGGTTACGTTTATGCAGTTGGATTGTTATTTGGTTTCTTGTAGCTACTTTAGGTTTTTAGCTCATTCTCTTTAGCAATAACAAGATACACATAATTCTAAGATTCATGTCAGCTAAGTTTTTCGTTTTTTAAACTCATGTCAACAGTTCAGCAGTATACCTTTGGGATTTAGGGACACGATGAACACCCTAATAAAATTAAGGAGTGAATCTTCTAAAGACAGTAAGGAACGATGCATGCATATTGGGCATATTAGCCATTAGAGGAATCAAACCTGCAAACATCAAACTCTTTTCTGTAGATGAGCAGCAAAATCACAAGATACACGCTTAAAACTCAACACCACATTACACTAAACACAATTTCAGGGTTATTCAGGTTGCGTAGGCTGCTTTTTTTGCACTCTCAATAACACGCAGGTTCTCTCCCTTTGATGCCACAGCTGTCATGTCTTTTCTTGTATTACTAATCGCATTACTAACTAATCTCACTAACAGGTATGTCTTTGTTGTGTTTTTCTTTTTGCTGTGCTGCTGCAGTCTCCAACCAAGTGGTACATGAAGCTTGTGCCTGTAAGTCAACTAATGTGTGTGCTATGCTCTTCCATCTATGTGTATCCATAGTGACCGTCAGCCCCCCCCACCCCACTTCTCTCCTCTGTCTTGATTGCCATCATTTTATCACAGCTTTTCTCTCTTTTCTCCTGTTTTGATTAACAATGTTCCCTTGTGCTATATCCATGTGATTTAGTGTGCAGCAGAAGTATGAAAATAAATTATGAAAATGTAGCTATAATTATTTGCCATTAAGATAAAGCAGTAGAATGTGAGTTACAGTGTAAATCAGTTCTCTTTTATTCTCTACAGTCTCTATAAACTGCAGTTTAATATAAGGTTAAGTTGATTGAAACCCATGGTATACAGATATTAGGGATATCAGTACTTTAACTTACCATACCTCACATTTACCATAGTGTGGTTTGTTCAACAAAAAAACATTTTACTACACACTCTGTAAAGCCCCAGAGTCGATCAATTTCCTTCACACATGATTAAAACTGATGAAGCCTTGAAAGTGTATGTTGCTTTAAAGAGACAATACAGCTGTCGTGGTGGCTGCACCATTGTACGTGACTAATTTTGCAGCTGTCATTATTGATCGAAAAGAAACAGTAGGATAAGTCGGGCCCAGTAGGTAGTGTATATGTGTGCAGGGTAATGCTGAACAATGCAATTTGGTTTACAGGTACGTATTGTATGTTATGCAGGCTCGCTATCGGAAGGAGCAGGCATCAACCCAGCCGGTTCCCTGGATCCCCCCAGTGGACAACCTGATGAAAGACAGCACGGACGGCTCGGCCCTGGGTGCTCTGCTGCACTTCTACTGCCCTCAGCTGCTATCATTGGATGGTAAGGAGCTTACAGTTCGTTTCGTCTGAATCAAGAGGTGTGTGTCTTGAACTGGGGCAGGCCGTCTGCAGGTCCTGCAACATAGCACAAGGTGATCCTAATTTATCTGCAGAGGTCTGAAGAAAATGTGTGGAAAATGCAAAATGTTTCCAACTTTTAAAAGTTTATTGACTTTAAACAGTTTCTGCCGATTGAACGGAAATGGTAAATTTTTGAGAACACATTTCATCTGCTTGCTAAAAACATTCCGCCCTGGAATGCTTCATTCAATAGAGCAAAGATCAGTCACAAACAAAAGATGCAACATAATCCCATCACATGTGTGTTGATAGTGGGCTTAACAATTATAATACATAGCATTCAATTGTTCTGAAAACATCACGGGGACAAAAGATCAACCACTCAACACTGTTAACTTTTTAATTGTATTAACACACGGCTACACCCACAGGTTGATGACATGCAACTCATTGTCATGATTGGCCAGTCAACAAAAAAAACATTAGAAAACAACTTAGATGTGTGTTATAACCAGAATCCCTTAAATACCCAAATTCATACTGATGCCACACTGACCGACACCTGATGGCTCCCTCTGCCCCCCCAGATGTCTGCCTGAAGGAGAATATGACGCTGGCTGATCGGCTGTACAACTTGCAGCTAATACAGTACTTCTGCAAAGACAACCTGAACAGCTGCTGCCACTTCAGCCTCGAGGACATGCTCTACGCCTCCTCCACCATCAAGGTAATGCTCAATTCTGGCTGCATTCAAAACCAAGGTTTGGGATTTCATTTCCAAAAGGAGATATTTGTTATTACGAATTAAATGCTCTGACACACAGCATTTATGGTGTTTCTGACTAGCAAACCGATGAAACTTGCACAGACTGGAGGCTCTGTTTTAGAGTTTAGGAGTTGTTTCATTTTTCCAAATGTACAGAAATGATTTTGGAAGTGAACTTTTGAATTTGTGCGAGATGTGTGTTGAGAAGCTTGTTGATTTTTACAAATTGGTCTCGCAAATTGAGCTCAATGATAGTGTAAAAGACTTTCAGTTCTGCCTAATCAAACATATGCAACACATCACAGACATCTCTGGAGTGATGTGATGCTTGTATTGTGATACAGATCCTTTTTTGGTTGGTGTCCAAAACTTCTCCCTGCAAACCGATTCTCCCCTCCAAAACTGCTTTTCAAGTTAGTGTGTAATAGTCGTTACAGTCTTGGAAGGAAATCTGTCAAAATTTAAACTGCTGACCTGCTGACATGTTGAAACTTAGCCTTTAAAATCTGTCCAGTGTGTGCCAGCAGTAAGAAGAATTGCCAGAGGTAGTTAATAGAACAACCACCATGTGTAAGGGGTAATCTCAGGTCTCAGTATGCACATCTCCAAAACTACAGCCAATATTAAAATGTCTAGTTATACTTAAGTTAATGATTGTTTCCATAAACTGATAGATATCCTGTATGTGTCCATTCATTCACAAGTATTTCGACAAAACAGATTAGATAACCATACCAAACCAGTGAGACGGGCTAAATGAAACAGGAAAAACAAGCAGCTTTGTAAGCCAGTGTGGTGAGTCATGCTATGGAAAAACCATTCAATCCAAACGGACTGTCTTCAGCAACCACATGCCTGGAGAGCTGCACTAACCCTGCACTTCCAACATGTCTGCATATGTTTTTTTTTCCATTTCACTAGCACACTCTTTCCATACTCTATCTTTATTCATTTCCTTCTTTAATTTCCCTTCTTTTTATTTTCTTATTTTTATTTTCCACCTCCAATGTCCTTCTCTAACTTGTTGTCCCAGTCTGTATTTCTTTTTTGTTTTTCTTCCTCTTGTGTTTGACAATCAGAAATTGTCTTTGTCTCTGTCTCCCACTTGCTCACTCCTTTTCTCACTCTTATTCACAATATTAGTCAGAAAGCATTATTGTTTTCAATAAAACAATGACAGAATGCTGGATTGTTGTCCAGCTCAAAACCAGAAGGGAGTACACAACCTTTTTCTAGTTCTACAGTTCGTGTAGTTTGGCTTCAGGTTGTTGTTACTTGGTCAGAGCTTTTTGGCTGTTAACATCTCATGTTTATGGGAAATGAGGTCTTGAGAAATGTAATGTGTTTGAGAAACCTTTTCATCAAATAGCCACAGTGGCTACTGGAGTCCACAGTTCTCACAACATCCCAAAACAGCGACTCCCACTATTTTGCCACACAAAAGGCACAATGGCTACCACAAAGACAGGCGTATTAAAATTTGTCTGGTGGTTTGGTGTAACTTTCCGTCCGTGCTGAGTGTTTGTGTTTGTCCCTGATGTGTCCGTCTCAGTTTGTTTTTCCTGAGAGCTGCATAAGCAGTAAAAAAAAAAAAAAATTGTTGATGTGTCTGGATGACATAGACTCTGCCTCAGCATGTCTTCTGACGGAGAACTGTTGTTCTCAGCACAGACTGAGCACAGGTCACTGAAAGGACAGACATCAAACTCTAAAACTGACTGAACATCAGCTTTTGAGGGACCTTAAACTTCAAAACATGCTGTTTGTTGTGCAGTTGTAGTTTTCATCGGCCGTCAAGAGCATTTTACACACACTAAATAAAATATCTTATATAAGACTTTAGACACTGATTAAAACCTTTTGTAATAGCAATTAAAAATAAAGCTTTCAGTATATAAATGGAATTGGTTTTTGCTGTTGCAAATTGTATTTCTTGCTTCCATCTGAATCTAAAAGAAAGAGAAAAAGGGGAAGAATTTCACTTAATTCAGTTATGAAATAGTTATGAACTGGACCGATATAAATAGACCAATTCAGGTGCTCAGCAACTGAATATCAAAAGCAATAGGTATTTCTTCTAATACTAATATATGTATATATTATATATTAATATATATATATATATATATATATATATATACATATATATATATATATATATATATGTGTGTGTGTATATATAACAATCAGAGATACAGCACTCGTGAGATGGTTAAAATAAGAATGTTATCTCACACTCCAAGCCTCCCAAAGCTCACACACATTGACTAAACACACAGCATCAAAAAAGAGAGTCGTGTGAACCAGCCAGTAGCAGTATTTTGCTGACACTGATTTCATGAGGGATAAAAAAAAAATCCCAGCAGGGAAGAGTTACTGCCTGAGAGCAGCAGTGCAGCCAGAACTGCGTACAGAACCAGTTAGACTCAGTAACCTTGACCCAGTTTTCCAGGCAGTCACACCCTCAGTATCTGTATGTCGTGGACTGTCACACTAATGGAGACCTTATTATAGAGATTGAACCGAGACATTTAACGGGGAGGGGAAGTGAGAGAGGTGTTGATGTGGAAGAAAATGGAAACAGGAGAGACGAGACGAGGAGGTGGGATAACACTTACACCAACAGAGTCTGAAATGGTTAGAGAGGGGAAGGAAGAGACGTGTCCATCACTGAAGCATACAAACAGGCAAACACAGACGCACACACCCCGACACATATCATAATTAGCTGAAAGTGTTCCTGCGCTAGTCCTTCCACCAGATGTGCTTTAGATCTGATTATTCCCATTTAGAATGAGGATCTTAAAACTATACAGAGGCCAATTTCTCAATTATGACGGCTACGTGGATATTTTGTGCAAACATCAACCAAAATGCACCAGTATGTTAATTAGGGCTGCAACCAATTAATATGTTCATTATTGATTAATCTGCCGATTCATTTATCGATCCCCCCCCTCCCAGCTTTTTCTATAAATTGTCAGAAACATGTTTATTATAATTTCCCAAAGCTGAAGATGATTGTTTTGCCCAACCAGTAGTCTAAAAACAACCAAAGTATTCAATTTACTACCATATATAACAAACAACTGGAAACTGGAACAAATTGATGAAAAACAACAGAAATTATAAATCGATTATCAAAATAGTTGCTGATTCTTTTTTTTTCAGCTAATCAACAAATTGCCTCAGCTTTAATGTCAATACATAGGACGTTAATTGTTGCAAAGTTAAAGATAAGTAAATCTTAAAATGAGATAAAGATCATAAATTTGAATGCTTTACTGAGCAGCATTAACACAGCAGCATGCACACACTCACATGCACACGCACACACACACACACACACACACACACACACACACACACAAACACACACACAGACACACCAGTCTGTCTGGCATCTACATGTCAGATTCCATGTGCTTCTTTGTGGCTGAATATGTTGATCAGTGAAAAACCACCAGTGTGCTCTGTCTTTCCTGTACTCAAGGCGGAAGTCTACATAAAACAACATTTTGTACGTTTGGTAAAGATGGAATTAGTTCACATTGTATTCTGTGTGTCTCAATAAGAGACAATAGACTAGCCTTCAGTACCCAACCCCCAAAGCCATAGAAAGCACACATTACTTAGGGCTATTCTTTCCTATTGGACACCAGGCTAGTAAATCACGTCAACCCACTCCCTTTTACTGGCTCTTCCATTAATTAATTCCCATCTAAATTACCATCTGTGGATCCAAAAAGGAGAAATGAAATGCACCAGCTTTGGGCTTTTGCCAGCGTTTGCTTCTTCTTTACAAGGAGGTTTGAGCTGACAGGCTGTGGTTACCCTGAGGAAGGCAATTAACACACTTACAGTAATTCATAAGCTGCCTGTTCAGCACGGCTTTAAGTTTGTTGATTTGTCATCATATGATATCAGCATTTACAGATGTACATTTTTAAAGTTTCTAAATAAATTAAATACAGACTGGCATTACGTTGTATTTGAGTCATTAGTTGAGTGTTGCACTAGGACAAGTCTCAGTTTCCAGACCACCAGCAGGTAAAGAGATCATGTGACAGTCAAGTAACAATTGTTCTTTTTAGTATCATAATATCATTTCTGTTCGGAAGTTTTGAACTTTGCGTTGGTGTCTCGTGTCTGTGTGTGGCCACTTTGGAAATTTGAGCTTTATTCTTTAGATTTTTCCGCGGGCAACTGCTTGATAAATTTGGCGGTAAATCAAGAGAGTGAGTTTTCCAGATTGGAGTGAGTCTGTCTGGCTGGCTGAAGGACCTAGATCCTTTAATCAACCTTCTGGCCCACTGATTGTTGACATTAATGCCCAGATAATGCTTAGTTTGTGCCTAGACCTGATGTCTTGCTCAGTTGGAGAACATCGTTTGTAGGATATTTATGTGTAACCTGCTATGTGCATTTCTATGCATGCACCCCCTGTACATTGCCAGTGCATTTAAATGTTACACCGTTCATGTGTGTGTATGCATGTGCAGTGCATGCAGGGGGGGACTGTTTGTGCCCATCCTTGTTGAGTGGATTAGCTTCCTCCACCCCCTCCTCCCTCAACCCCAAGCTCGCTTCTAGTAATCACCAATCAGGTTTGTGTATTCATCCTGAGAGTGACACACTCTGACACTCAAATCTCCAAACCGGCAGATCTGGCAACACTGCAGACCTGGCAGGGGTAGTTATGGCAGTCAGTGGGGAGATAGGCGTAGTGGTGGGGCGGCGGTTGGTTGTTTGGAGATCTGTGTGAGTGTGTGTGTCACTGCTGACTGGTGGTATCAAGCGAAAACACTCACACCTGGTGTGTCAGTAGTAGTTAAGCGGGCAGATTGGAAGAGAGAAATCAGGTTGAGCTTCCTGCCACCAATCTCAGCTGGACGGACTATAGGAGATCCTCGTCTTTCTCTATTTATTTCTTTCCTTCTTTTTTTCCTTTCTGGCTCTTTCTTCTTCTTCTGCTCATCTTAACCAACTGAGGGATACTTTATATGCTGAATACAGCTGAAGGTAACCAACACTTTGGTATTATAGCTGTCTGTTGGAATGCAAATGTATGTCAAAACATAGATTGAAAGAGATGGAAAAGATGGAAGTTTTTAATTGACTGCTTGATTGAACAGTCTAGCTATAGTAAGCAACTACTCAGTTTGCATGTAAAGTTAATTCATTATTTTTCTGCTTCACTTTAATATAACTTAACCCTATATTCTGTAATAGCGACACACCTTTTCACATGTTTGCAGATTTGCCTTTCAGCATGAGAGGTAAAAACACAAAGGAGTCCAAAGACATGTAAAATGCTGCAGTAACACCCAAGAGAAACCACTGCTCCTGGTGTTAATTGCCTATGCCCCTCCTGGTGTGCTTTTGGGCTGTGGTGGTAGTAGTGGGGCTTAAGGGTGGTGTATATATATGTGTGTGTGTGTGTGTGTGTTTTCTGGTGTGCGCTTGGTAGAGCAAAATGTTGCTGATGAGGTGAATTGGGTGTCTTTAGAGCTGAGCCATGCAGCATTGTCTTTGTCTGGAGACCATGGACTGAGGGCGGGGAGGGGGCGTGTTTCCTCAAGGTCATCCCAGCTTCACTGTTCTCGTTTGCATATGTATGTGTCTGTGTGTGCACGTGTGTATTTGTAAGTGAGTGCCGGCATGATAATTGATTACATATTGATTCTTGAAATAAATAATATAAAATAAATGCATTGTTTTTGATTGGAGTGATCTTACTTATTTACTTTGTGTCAAGATAATGACACTGACGTGTTTTTAGAAGTTTTAACTTCATTTTTATGGCACAAATCATTAATTTGCAGTGTTTAGACTGAATATGAGACTGAATGGCTTTTTCTACATTGTCAGCCATATTGGCTGAACCATGTTGTGTAATTTGACTATCTGTTAAAGGCTACATGTTTTTTTTAAGAACACGTGTAATAGTCTTTCATAGTCCACACGTTTCTTTTGTTATAAGAAAATGTAATGTTGAGAGAATTACTTTGTAAGGCAGATATTTTTGCAGTGCAGTGTCCTCAGGCAGTTTGACCTCCTACTGTATGTTGACCTGATTTGACGTGGACATGACCTAGCACAGCAGTGTTGAACATACTCCCCAGATTTCTTAAGCTAATCTAATTCAGGTTGGAAGTGGTGGTGGATTGCACGCTGGTGAATGAGAACAGAAAAAAATAGCTGACCTCTATTTTATAAATTAGGTCAATGCCTTAATCACTCCTCTCTACTACCACAGGTACCACTGACATTGTTTTATATGTGGTAGATTATCTTATCTAGCATGTGAGAAGTCACAATGTTGGTTACATTAGCTTAGCTAAATGTAAATTCTTGCCGTGTGAAAAGTCACTAATTTCTTTATTTTACCTAAAGTCACTCATTTCAAAAATGCCTTGCTGAAAATGATGATAAATATAGGTCCCCTTGTAAATTACTCCCCTGTAGTTTGAACTATGATTCTTTCCCTTAAGAGGATACTCTGCGAAATGGAGCAAGATTGGTGAATTATTTATATGCAGACTGGAAGATGCATCCAATTCGTATCCCGTCAGGATGTCTGTAAGGGTTAAGAGAGACACCTGCTGGTGAAATAGGCACAATGCAATTATATGGCAGTGGTATGGTATTGTGGTTGAGTTGGTTCAATGTAACAGACATGTTTCACTTTAGAGGATCGTTGTGGTGAGTGAAAATATATTGCCTAATCCCATGTTTTTAATCTTCCACAGAATAACTGCCTGGTGTTCATGGCAGAGCTGTTTTGGTGGTTTGAGGTGGTCAAGCCGTCTTTTGTGAAACCAAGAATGCTGGACAACGAAGGCACAGGCAAGTCTTAAAGGCTGAATTTACGATAGCATTCATGGTAGCAATGGTGTAAAGCGGTGGTAATTGCTAGAAGTAATGTTAGTAGAGGTACTTGTAGTTGTATTTTATTTGAACATACACAATGCAATTATGGGGAAATTATAAAATGTAAATACTCTTTTGTTGCCATCCATTGTGAAAGCACAGTTTGTTCATTTGTCTGTTTTGTCACCTCAGAGCCCTCATCCTTGTTGAAGAATATGCCAGAAATCCCCATCTCCAAGGTAACCAAGAGGAGCTTCATGGAAAGACCTCCAAGTCCTGAAAGACCCAGGTACACTAGTCCAAATGATGGTCTTCAGTGTGAAACCTGAATTTCATATGTGTGCTTCCAAAAGTGCATGAGCAAGGTATTTCATTTCTAGTTGAGTGGAGCTGCTCGTTGGCTAGTAGTTTACACTGGTTGATGGGCAGCTTGCAGGTGTGAATATATGGGACTGATTAAACCAAAAAAGGTCAGCTTGTACAACAAAACTCATATACGAACAAATTAAAGCTATAAAGGACAATGATATTACAATGTATAACATGTCTGTTTTTTTTCTCTTTCTCATTCTTAGTTTGCCCCTCCGACCCCAGCCTCGAAACTCAGGTAAAAAAAAAAAAAAGTTACATTGTTATTTTTTTTTCAAATGTGTGGTATTAGGTATGAATATCCAAAAATGATTTCTTGTAGGAACAAGAACTTCTGTTTTGGTTTTTATTTTGCTTACTGTCATTCAGGAGAGATTAAGAGGTCAACCTCAATGTCTTTTGTCGATGGCAACCTCGGCACCTGGCCCAAAGAGAAAAGGTTGGTAAGACTGCTGTCCTGTTCATGTGCTGCTCATTTTAAATATCCAATCCTTAATCCTTAAATATACAAAAAAAAGTATCTGAAGTTTTAAGTAGTTTTTTTGTTTTGTCTGTAAGGTCTGGGCCTTACGGAGTGTCTTTTGACATCCCCTTTGACAAAGAGGACTCCACTCCTGCCCCTCTTTCCTCCACGCGTGGCATGGTCAGGTCCGTCAGCACTGATGATGGTTCTGGTTTCAAGGTCCACCACCTGCCCCGTGGAATGAAGCGTAACCTGTCCTTCCAGCCAGTGAACGGTCAGAGTGTCGGCATTGAGGAGGAGGGCTGCCCAGACAGCCTGGCTGGTATGGAGCCTGACCGGCGAGTGTACCCTAACGGACATGGAAGTGTCACGGGACCAACTCCCTCCGTGGAGGAAGCCCTCCAGATTATCCACAGCCCAGATATGCCCCCAGCTGAGAGGATCAACAATGGTTTCTTCCTGCATAGTCAGGACCACGGGACAACTGGTGTTGGTGGATTAGAGCCAGTGTCAGAGTTGGACTCCAAAGGGCCTCAGAGCACCACGGACACCACCGAGGTGGACACTGGTATCCACATCCGAACAGAAGACATGCTGGATGAGGATTCCTCTCTGAAAGACTACTCTGTGAACATGGACCTGGATATTGACACGCCAAGCCCCTGCCCGAGCAATCAGAGCAAATCCCCCTCAGGAATGAAGATGACCAGCTTTGCTGAACAGAAGATGAGAAAGCACCCTACCTCAGCGCCAGACTCCGGGAGGTGCAGCAGCAGCTCCCTCAAGACCACTCCTGAGGGCTCTGAGTTTGGCCTCCCATTATCCGTCTCCTGGGCCCCAACCCCCGAGCACAGCCCCATCCATCAACAAACCACACCGCCCCTCACTGCTCAAGCATCGCCCACGCCCGTACAACTTCCGCCCAATGACCCCGCTCAGGTCATGGCTACGGAGATGGTACAGCTGAGGATGAGGCTGGAAGAGAAACGTAAAGCCATCGAAGCACAGAAGAAGAAAGTGGAGGCTGCTTTTACAAGGCATCGGCAAAAGATGGGTCACTCAGCGTTTCTCAACGTGGTAAAGAGAAAAGGAGATGGGGCCCCAAGTGGAGAGGAAGGAGGGAAAATTGAGGGAGAAGGCAAGGCGGCAAGCACAAGTCCCATCTTCAAATTTGGAAGGAGCAAGGCAGACACACCTGATGGGGCAGAGCAAAACAGCCCAGGCTCCTGTTGGACAAAGTCACCTGGTGCGGGAGAGGAAGGTGGGCAAAGCCCTGCTCAGCTAACTGAGGTTGATCTCACCGAGTATACGCGTTCTATTGAGAAACTCAACCATTCGTTAGCCTTCCTTCAGACTGAGATGCAGCGACTGGCTCAGCAGCAGGAAGTGATCATGGCCATGAGGGAGCAACAACATCAGCAGGCGTGGGTCATCCCTCCTCCACACACAGACCCATCACCACAAAAACACAGTCGAGGCGCAGCTGTTACGCGATCCTCTGGACCCTCTTCTCCTGCCGACTCCCCTCGTTCCACCCACCGTTCTCCAACCAGCATAAAGCGCAAATCTGCCTCCTTCCACTCACGTAATCCTCGCACCGCTCGTCCCAGCGAGCTAAAGCTGGCCCCTTACAATCGAGTCCTAACTGCCCCGCAATCTGTCGATAGCATCCCCAGGTTACGCCGATTCTCTCCCTGCCAGCCCTTGGCAAGTTCCTTCGTTTACATGGGGGAGAAACCAGCAACTGCCAATCCAGCGACAGTAGCCTCAGATGGAGATAGAAACAAGGAGACGGAGTCACTCCTCTCCCCAGAGAGGGAGCTTGGCAGTATATGTGTAGCCAACTCACCCCCGAGCTCCCCCAACCTGCAGAACAAAAGAGAACAAGCATTCGAATGCCAAAACCAGGAAACGGGGGTTGTCAGGCGATCCAAGAGCACTGACATGGAAACAGATGACCAGAAAGTTCAGATGTCACTTGCAGATCTCAAACCTACCATAGAGTCGTTGTTTCCTGAGGTTCTGGCCCACCCTGTGGTCGAGACCTTCACGGTGATACCTTCAGAGATTCTTCCGCTGCCAGGAGACTCTGGCCGAGCCAAGAGCAACTTGATTGAGGTTCCTCTGTCAGTCATCAAGCCGCTGGAGGATCTGACACTTGATGATGACTCGGAGATGCAGCAGGATAACGCGGAAGGGTCGGACTGCGAACAGAAGATGTGTCGGGGTTTCTTCTTCAAGGTAGGCTGTTGATTCAAAAAACTGTCACCATATCGCACAAAGAATAACTGAAACGCCTGCATTCATTTGACCATTGTCTATATCTCATAATAAATAAAATGGGGATTTGCAGAAAGAGCAAATTTACCACTTAGTGTTTCTTTAGATAAGATAAAATAAAATGTACTTTATTTGTCCCCAATGTGAAATTTTTATGCACTGGCACAGTTTTGGAAAAAAGGTAATTACATTTGAACCCGGGGCAGCCATGTTTGGTCCTAACATGAGAGGATGAATGGTTCAGGAAATATGTCCACTGAGAACAGCGTCATTTTCCCATTAATGGGTTAGAAGATAGCTCGCTAGCTGGAGTCTGGGCTTCGATGTAGGTCATCAAACTGGGGCTGTTGTGAATAATTCAGGCACAGCTGTGTAAATGCGGGGTTGGAAAAGGGTTGTGTCACAACTGCAGAAGGTCAGCATTGCTCAATGAACAACAGCTACAGAACAGTAATGAATAATATTCTCTAAATATTACTGGATTTTTGTTCTGCATAGATCCCACTTTAGCTCAGATAGTGTGAGGTGACTGATTTTCTTTTTTCCTTCGGGACTCAGGCGGATGGACAGGCTGATGAGAACATGGCTCAGAAGAGGGCTGCACTGTTGGAGAAACGGATGAGGAGGGAGAAGGAGAGCCAGCAGAAGAAGCTGCAGCTGGAGGCCGAGTTGGAACAGAAAAAGGAGGATGCTCGGTATAGTGGCACATCTGAAAAATAAGTTCCCAGATTTCCAAAGCATTCAGGTTTAGGAACTGAATGGCAAAAGTTAATTTCTTTTTGCAGATTGTTAATAAATGCATATCCACTATTAGAAATACTGGACACTTATTCTAAAAGTCACTTGATTTTCTTTTCCATTTTTATTTCATATTAAGAAAATTATTATTAATTTGATTTGCATCAGAAGGTAAAAGAAAGTGTGACCCTAGTGCCAGGTGTTTTAATGTATTTAAATGTACAATTTGTAACATGCATGCAGATAATACCTGTTTTATATATTTTGTGCAGTGTTTAATCACCTATATTAAATAGAACTGTCTCTCTGTCGTTTTTGTTCAGACTGAAGGCAGAGGAGGAGCGCACCAGGAAGGAGGAAGACAAGGCCAGGAGGGAGTTCATCAAGCAGGAATACCTCAGGAGGAAACAGCTCAAACTGATGGAGGACATGGACACCGTCATTAAACCTCGACCAGTCGGTGGGGCCAAGCAGAGGCGGGGCCGCCCCAAGTCAATGCATCGCGACAGCATGGACTCCCCCAAAACCCCTGTCAGAGCTGCCACAGGTAACCATGGAGACGACCCCCACTCAGAGAGGTCAAGGTTATCCCACCTGTCGAATCTGTGTCCTGATGCCACTTTGATTTGTGCCACATGTCTTATGCACATTTGATCACTTTCCTAACCTCTCCTAAAATTAATTGTTCTTGTTTTATATAGTAACAAACACAAATGATTTATCTAGTTTGGTCAATTTAAGCTAGCTAGGATATTTTTTATGAATTTTGGCATTTATATTATGTTATATATGTATATTTCATAGCCTTATTGATATTATATCTAACGGCAAATAATAAAGTGTTACAAGTGCACAAAAGTGTTTTTGTGTTGTGTCTCACAAGCCAAAATAAAACAGTAGAACTTGAAATATAACACGATGTAGTGATGGAGCAATGCAATACTCGTGTGTGTTTGTATTTGTTTTTGTATGTCAGTTAAATTAAGCATTATATAATGTGTATTAATACACATTTGTGCATTTATCATAGGCTGTCGTTTGTATAACTGGATGTGAGAGTTCATTTTAGTCATAACACTGAGGCTGCATTGCTCTGTGACAGCGTTGGCACAAAACACAGTGGCCTGCCCGGTGTTGTTGTTGTTCGTGGTGTCTGTGTAACTGTGTCGTGCCTTGCCACATCTCGTCTCACATCCAGGTTCACGCCAACGTGTCTTTTCAGTCTCCAGCTTGTCCCTTGCTTCCCTCAACCTGGGAGACAGCGACAGTGTTCACTCCGACAAGAGAGCGCCAAGGTGAGATGTGTTTACAAGTCTGACTGCTGGTGTATCATGTCAAAACACTGACTTTGGAGTGAATGTTTAACATAAATATTTTAACTGTTCATCAAGTGCTGTACTGGTGATATTTTCTAATCTTTCTTTGTTTTTTTTTAAGCCAAGCTTTCCAGACTAACTCCAATTCTCGGGTCTAATATTTCTCCTGTATTCTTCTATCTTCCTTCTTTGAATACTTTCTTTCCTGCTGTTTCACACCTGTCAGAAGCACTAGTTTAGCCTCTGGCAGTCTCTTCTACTTCCTAAGCTCTCCTAAACTGAGACGGAGAAGGTTAGTTGCTGTTTGGCAATTTAACCTTAAGGCGCTTCATGCCCAATCCTGCACTGAAACAGTGTCCCCACACTGAGTTTTATTAGGGATTGATCGAGCACTTGTAGGGAAAGCGGCATCTTTCCTAATGATTAACTCAACAAAAGCAATGCTTTTAGCATTTTAGCAGCATCTCCACCACGCTTCTCTTTTTCCACTTGCATCTCTGCTGTGCCTTCCTCACCAATTTACACTCCCACTCTGGCTTTTGTTTCACACCTGATAAAATATCAAAGTTAATTGTTTAGTTTAATTCAGAATCACCACGTCACAGACCAGTTCTGTAGAACACACCCTGCATAAAACACCCATCTTATCAAGTCATTTAACCAGATATTGTGTCTTAAAATGTTCAAGGTATTCATTTAATATCAGTTGTTCTTGAAACATGAGGACATATTTTATCCAAATTCGATTTTTAAAAAGATTTGGCCTTTTGAGAAATGAAAGAAAGCTAAAATGACTTGCTAATGTGAGCAGTTTACATTCACAAAAAAAGCCCTACAAGCACATTTGGCTTTAGTTGCTCATGGATTTTCACATAATTACAGAAGCAGTGTGTATTTTATAAATGCTTTATAATCCCAGTGGAATAAGCTCTGTATATTTGGAAATCAATAGTTTAAGAGAATTTCAGTTTACAGAGGGGACACAAAATGCAGCAGCAGCCCAAACAAAGACCAAGTAAATGCCAAATGCTGCACTATAGTCGATTGACCTCTTTAATTGACCTCAAACCGCTTCACATCACTGCACTCACTGCCTGTGCTTGCAAGCTTTGCTACTTTACTAGTTACTGTAAGGATGTACAACACACCCAAACCAAATCCAAACTGTGCGCTGAAATAGTATACACAGTTTCCTCCACCGTAAAGAATAGATCTATTCAAACACGATGTAGACACGGTGGGAAAATGACACCAGCCTACTACTGCCGTTTCGTAATGACTGGAAGGATTCCGTTTTTGGCAATGTATTTCAGAATATCTAGTTGTTTTCCTGCCCTGTCTGCAGTATAATTTGCTGAGTGTTGTGAAGCAGCGGCCATGCATAAAGGTGATCTAATGCTGTGCGTGTGTGTGTGTGTGTGTGTGTGTGTGTCTTTTAGGCCAGATTCTGCGGATGGCTTCCTGTCCCCGAGTCGCTCCAGCAGCAGGAATGGAGAAAAGGACTGGGAAAATGGATCCACAACCTCCTCTGTTACATCTAACACAGAGTACACTGGTAGGACAGCTTAGCACATACTGCGTCTTCTATAGCATAGGTTTTCAGTGCAAATGTTAATACTGAAGGACAGTGTTTTTAATCTTTTTAATATTGTAATTTTTATCCAAAGTTAAGCCATCTTCTTGTCTTACTGCCTTCTTGGTAGACTGTCCCATCTTAGTGGATGTAAAATATAAAATCTATCAGCTGTGTGAATACTTTTTTGTTATCCAAGTGCTGCATTCATAGGTCCGATTCCTTTGTCCATCTACCCGCTAACGCATGGATATGCAGTAGAAAGCTTCATACATGATTTATCAAAAGAGAGACTAAAAATAGGGAGGGAAGTCTTTTCTTTGACATAACTGGAGGAGTTGCCATGACAACGGTCTCATCCTGATGTTCCCTCCTCTGTTCTCAATTCAGGACCAAAGCTATACAAGGAGCCCAGTGCTAAATCTAACAAGCACATCATCCAGAACGCGCTGGCCCACTGCTGCCTCGCAGGAAAGGTTAATGAGGGGCAAAAGAACAAGATCCTGGAGGTAACAGCATGGAGCTTTTCATTTATAGTTTTAAACACTTGCAGGGGTCGAGGTATGGACACTATATAACTTCAACATTGTGGATTAAAAGTTGACATGGGACCTCTGTCTCTCTTCCTATTTTACCATCAGTTTTTACTGGTATGAAATAAAGGCACATGCATCCTAGAAACGTGTATACTGTAAGTTCTCTTATAAATGCAGGTATTCAAGTAACGGTGGAGTTATTTCACAATAAAAGCCCCCCCAATGAAGTGTAGGCTGCCAGACATTTAATGTAAAATTCAGCAGGAAATGTAATTTACTGTGGCTGAACACTGATTGGGAAAAACAGCAAAGTAGAACAATTGGAATTCATTTAAATTATTATTATTAATTATTATTATTATTAAAAAATTTAAATTAAAAAGAAAAACACAGCGTGGTGAGTATATGACTTTGTTGTACTGGTGAAATTAGTTATGTGCAAATGTACACTTGTACTGAAGTGACACCCTTTTTAAATAGATAGTTATTCTTGTGAGAGTCAAATAGAACCAAAACCTTTGCATTTCTTTAGCACACATTATCTTCATACTGTATCTAATGAGCTTTTCTCCTCTGACCTTGGCAGCAAATGGAGAAATCGGAGGCCAACAACTTCTTGGTTTTGTTCCGAGACGCCGGCTGCCAGTTCCGCTCTCTCTACACTTACTGCCCCGAGACGGAGGAGATCAACAAGCTGACAGGCATCGGCCCCAAGAGCATCACACGCAAGATGATCGACGGCCTCTACAAGTACTACTCGGACAAGAAGCAGTTCAGCCAGATACCAGCCAAGACCATGTCGGCCAGCGTGGACGCAGTGACGATCCACAGCCATCTCTGGCAAACCAAGAAGCCACCCACCCCTAAAAAAGTAGTGCCTGCCCAGTCCTAATGGAACTTGATACCGCAAACACCAATTTCCCCCTCAAATGAAACGTACTCATTTCAATTTGCACTTCACTGTACATATCCATGAAGATTCAAGCACCTGCAATGCCAATTAGATGAATGCATATTTGTCTGTCTCTGTTTGTTTGTTTCCTCTCATTGCATTCCTGTCTTTTCCATTTCTTACTCTGGGCTGGACATGATAGGACTCAAAGATTATGAACAACTGGAATGTGTGACACTGTTGAAGGATGTAAATGCTTTTTCCACTTCTGTGTTTTTAGAGATTGTCATGTTTGAGTCGGTTCACAAAGGCATGTGTGAGTGTTTGTTTCCTATGTGCCAAACGTCAAAAAAAGAGACAGTATGAATGCTAGGACATTTTATGGGGTACACTGAAGCACTGAATGTTTTTAATTTATGTACAAATTGATTTGTGTTAACATTATCCAGTTAATGTGTGGCCTTATGCGCGTTTTGTTTTAGCGTTTGAGTGCAATGAGGTGATTGTAAAACAGTATACAGATGGGGGGGGGTTTTGTATTTGGAGGAACACTTTTTTTTTCTCCATCTCTGTGGGTTAAACAGTTTGTATATTAAGGTACATAAAAACTACAAAGGGCCAAAAAAAAAACCTAAATGCATACAGCTAGTGTTATCCACACAGTACGTGTGTTCAGCTCGACAAAGCCAAGCGGTTTCAGCTTTTTCAGAACCCTCTTTGAGAACGTGATTTGAAAGAATGCAGGACATTACTGTAGATCACTGGTTCTCAACCTGTGGGGTCAGGACACCTGCAGACGATCTGAGCTGTAATGTATGAAAAAAAAAAAAACTATGCTCTGTTTGTAATTGTGTCAGATTTCTTTTTTTCTCGTAATATACACAGGTAGTTGCAACCTCGACGACGTATTCCAATATTTATGTAAAATTGATGGGACAGTGAAAATAAAAATCTAGGGTTTGTTTACACTTGGGGTTTACAAGGAGGAATTGCTTTAGACAAAAAGGTTGAGAACCAGTAGATCTCTTTGCTCCTGGTTCACAGCGGATTTGTGAACAAATAAAACAGCTCAGTATTTTATTTTTATTTAGAAATGCTGCCTACTGAACCATTCATTAGAGTCTTCGCAGTATATTATAATGTATGATTACACTCTCGCACACTGGTATCAGGAATCGGACTCAATTCCAAGACATAATGACACCTAAGAAGTATTTCTCTTTATATCAATATCAGGATTTAAAATGAAATTGTTGTACTGATACTTTCTTGACAGTATTGTTCAGATTTACACCCGGCTTACTCATTTTAACAAAGTCTGCACTTATGATACTCTAAGGCACTTCTGGTCAAAGCATCCACCAAACACCAAATGTAGTAAACATAGTGCATCTACAAAGTTTAGATTGCTGGTTAGTTAAAAATGTATTGCTCTATTTGAAAAAAACTTCACAGCAAGTAACTGCCTGATTCATTAAAATGGCCAAGCTGTTATTATGGTTGTCATTTTCAACACATCTGTGCATCGGTTGCTTTTTTAACTCAAATGTGTGTGTTGACCCAAACTAACATTACATTATGTGAAAAGTGTGTGTATTAGCAGCATATTTGTCCGTTGCCTATAGATATGACATGTCCTAAATAGGCCATAAACACAGTAATTATGTTAAGATTGTTATAATTTTTGTTCTGTTATTAGGAGAGTGAATTTAACAAAATATTACAAAGCAGATTAGGGCAGATCCTTGTTGCTGCATACGGGTAGAGACTCGCCACAGAGTTTCATTGGTGTCAGTATCATGTCCGTTTTGCCACCGAATGTCAAATCAACACCATTTGCAGGTACAATTTCCAACAGAAACAACATCTGCGAATAAACATGGTGCGTTGTTTTCAACTGGGGGATATTTTTGACCAAACGAGAGCATGTACAAATCTTTGAAAATGTAATTTAGTATGACAGAGTGAAGAAGTGTTTCTCTGCTGTTTATTGGAAGGATTTGTCCATTGAAGCTCTGTCCACCTGCTCTCGGCTGCTTAAGGCCAAGGTTAACGGTTATTTAATCTGTAAAATATATTGTACAGTGTGTTCATGTGAGCTCATACCTATTAACTATGATGACTTTGTTTTGTTTGTCAGACGCTGTGCGGTCATTCAACATATTGCTGAACATGTAGTTTCATTTTTGCTAGTTTTTTTTTTTCTTTTTTGCATTTAATAAAACTAAGCATGGCCTCAGCATTTATGTGGTGTCCCATAATTTCAATGTCGTTGGAGTAAAGGGTATGTCAATCACCATTTTTTTATGATTTATAGAAATTATTAAGAATGTGTGAAGACATGAAGTGTAAAATCTTTCACCATGTAACATTTGTGAAAATATAAATCTTATTTATTTATTTTGATTTGAATTTATAAAGTTTTACAATATAAATTTTAGAGAGACAATATATCAGAGCTTTTGTGTGAGGCAACAGTGCCAAATCCAAGGCAATTAGTTGTTGGAGAAAATGATGAGACATCCAGCATTTAATTTCTCTTAACAGTAATCAGGTTATTAATATCACTGTTGTCATACATTGTTACAACACCCAAGTGTGTACAAACAAATAAAAATAAAAAAAGTAGCTAGTTCGGTAGCTAGCAACTGACCAAGGACCCTAGACCCTCCTGCAAAATTACTACTTAATCTTGTTGCCTTGATGTTCAGAGGGGCAAAACTAACTGACACAGACAACCTGGGGCCAGCTCTGCTAGCACAGGAGTACTGTTTGGTTTCCGGGGGGTCTGGGCAAATAATGAGCCCTCCACATTTTGTCTGCTGTCCTTGATTGGATCTTGGAGGAAACATTGTGGTCTACGTGCAAAACAATAGGGGTTCAACATGTTAGCCAGCCATAACAACATGATTTAAACAGTAAAAAATAAAAAGGGGAGAATGTCTGGTTTGTGAAATATTATGGAGGCAATGCATTGGCAAAAAAAAAAAAAAAAACTAATTTGAATGCCTCTTTTATAAGAGTTCTGCACCTATGGGTGATTTATATGGAACTTATAGCTATGAATCCAAACTTTGTCCAGGCTTTTTTATTACTTTGACCAGAATTCAAACTTTAACTTGGGATAACAACCATTTGCTATATGCTAATCCCCGGGCTAAATATGCGCAAACTAGCGTAGCTTAATGACATTTAACGCATCAACTGAATGATGCAGTTAAATGTCTGAAGTGAAACAGAATACACAGGTAGTGGTGATTTTTAATTCCCCTCTTCATCACTTGAAAGTTGCGTGGCTGTGTAACCTGTAACGTTGGGCGTGGCCACTGGGTGTCATCACCGCAGTTGATTGGTGGTTTGCGGCTCCCTGCGTCCGCATGGCAACCGCGAGCTGTGTACGAGAAAGAGGGCAAGAAGTGACCTTTCCGGAGACGCTGGCCGGGATTTAAACACCCAAGACACCCGCTCCTGTCCTCTTCTTCGTATTTACTGTTGCCGTTTTGGAGACTGCGGACGGATTGGAGCGGCTTTAATGCGGCGTGCCGTTGGCGCAGACTGACAGGTGAGGAGTTGGCACGCATTTACGGTGGCGTGTTGGCCCTTTATCACCGGCGTAGTCTTGCGCGCTGTTTTTCACGTTAGAGGGGAAATGAATGACTCTCGCTATTGTTCTTCTGCGTGCCAGTCCGCCGAACACCCGTGTGTGTGTGTGAGAGAGAGAGAGAGAGAGAGAGAGAGAGAGAGTGTGTGCTGCCATGCTCAAGTAAACAAGGTGTGTCCGAGTGCAGATAAAGTGCCGGGGCTGTCGGGTTTGGGCCGCAGAGCCTGCTGTCACATCCAGGACCGGAGCCGGATTGTTGTTTCTGTGTCCAGGGAGGGACAGGGCGGTGTCTGCCTCCAGCACAGCCACCCGGCAGGCACCACTGCTCTGCCTGCCTCTCACTGCACATCACGCAAAATAAAAGACCCCTCCATGTCTTGGTATAGCTACCTACGTGATGCTGCTGTGATTAACAACCCTAAAGAACTGCACCCTAAGACATTTCGTACGAGGATCGTGGGAATAACACACACCCTACAGGAATATTATTGTGCAGTGGGGTCTTTTTTTTTAAATGTTTACTGTGGAATAAAGACGGTGCAAGCACCCACAAGGGTGGTACAGCACCATGAGATCACGTTAAACATACATTTGTTCCAATATGTTGTGCCAAAAGAATAAAAAATATATACATCACAGAGCACAATCAACTCACTATTTAGAAGCCCAGGCACACCAGAAGCTCCCGTTGGAATATATTGTAATTGGTTCTTTGTGTGTAAATCAGTATGCATCACTGAAGTGTGGATGAGTATTTGTCAGTGATTACATCATTAACATTGATCTTAAACTGTTCAGCTGTCTGTGCCTGACCCCCCCCCCCTCCTCTCACTTCACACACATCTCTATCCACTCAGTGACAGATAATGCTTTATATTAAGTGCTGTATATCAAATTATTTACTATATAGTATTTGGTGGTCAACAACGTACCTACCATGTTTCCAAAAATAAGTTTGTTTTTACCTTTTACACAATTTGTCCGCAGAACATCTATAAAAAAATATATTTGTTAATAATGATCTGCGATTTCAGCAATTTGGAAAATTCTTGTTTTTAAGAAATAACTAAATGATTAAACCTTCGTAACTTCAAGTATGGAAGTAGCATTTCCCTTAAATTGTGTACAGTCATTTTAGAATGCAACTCTTGGAATTGAGGTCATGAACCACACGCATGAGCATTTTCCTTCATGTCTTCATCTCCTCTTTCCTGTGTCTGTATTCCAGCCAGCTGTAAGCTGCCACCACGGATCTGTAATCATGACGGCAGAGGAGACAATCAGCATCAAGGAGGCGGAGGTGATCAAAGTGATGCTGGACTTCCTGAACTCCAGGAAGCTGCATATCAGCATGCTGGCCTTGGAGAAGGAGAGCGGCGTCATTAATGGACTCTACTCTGATGACATGCTCTTCCTCAGGTATGACCGTACAGCAGACTCATGTGACAGACAGAAGACCATAGCGTCCTTAAAGGGAAGATTAAACATTCAGTTTTGCGGACAGGGCAGGACAGAGTTTGTACATGTCCAAGTCTTATTTGAGATAGTTGGGGTCGACTGAACCACTGTGACGGGAGCAGGGTTTTCAGAGGTCTCCTAAAGAGTTCATTTGCTCCTTTCAACAGGCAACTCATTCTGGACGGGCAGTGGGAGGAGGTGATGCAGTTCATTCAACCTCTAGAAGGAATGGACAAGTTTGACAAGAAAAGGTAAGGGGAAATAATGCGGGGGATTATTCTAACCTGACAAAATCATCATTGTGTGGTTATTGTAATTGTTGAGGCATTATGAGGAGAACATGAAGCATGGGAACTGAAACTCAGATTTTTGAGTTAGACTTGTCAGATACTTGCAGCTGGAAAGTGTCTTAATTGGAGTACACTTGTATTGCTTGTTTGTCTATATTTTGAGTATAATGTTAAGTACAGTATCAATGTTTCCCTTCACTGGTGAGTGAGGTGGACTTGCCAGTAAAGCCTGAGACTGGTAGCTTTGGGATTTAAACTAGGTCAAGTCCCAGTGCTGTATTAGCATGATCACTTCATATTACCTCTGTTTTTTTAACCAACCACCAAGCACTCAACACAAAGAACATTTTTAAACACAGCTGTCCTTCCTAATTAAATAAAAAGTGTATCAAAATAACTCACTCCAGGAAATGTCACTCGATGGTTCATCAATTCGTGTCCTGTAAAGCCTATTTCTTAATACTTGGATTTGATTGTTTCCAGGTTCCGCTACATCATTCTGAAGCAGAAGTTTCTGGAAGCCCTGTGTGTAAATAACGCCATGTCTGCTGCCGAGGACCCCCAGAATGTATGTCAATATATGCAATTGGGAAATGTGTATGTGTGTGTTTTTGAATATGAAAATAGTCTCACTAGATGAAATGAACAAAGGTACAGTAGACTGGAGGTTATCAGAAGGGCTCATAACTAAAATGGCCACTAGCTGGGAAACCAAACACATTCAAATTGCCCTTGAGCACGGCAACTTAATATCTCCCGGCTCCAATGGAGCTGCTCAGTGGTGAGTAGAAGCAGCTTGTAATTGAACTGAGATAATTAAAAGCTCTGTGAATATGAAGCTTCTTCTAAAATGTCTTAAAAACATTAGACTATCATTGGGGACATGACCTGTGAACTTCAACCCACATAAATAAAACTGTCTGGTAGCTCCTTAAGCAGGTTTCACAGCAGGTTTTATTGGCTGCTGTTTTTAAGGCTTTTTGAACATTATCTGATATGCTACAGCAAATTTATCATCAAACAAACAAGTGGGGTTCTACAAAGAACAGAGCTCAGATTCAGGAAAAGCCTCTTAACAATCACATACCAACTACCTGTTCTCCCTGAATGTTCTGTGAACTACAGCTGGAGCTCACCATGCAGGAGGCAGTCAAGTGCCTCCACCATCTGGAGGAGTTCTGTCCGACCAAGGACGACTACAGCAAGCTGTGCCTCCTCCTCACCCTGCCACGCCTCACCCACCACGCAGAGTTCAAAGACTGGAACCCGAGCACGGCACGCGTCCATTGCTTCGAGGAAGCCTGTGCCATGGTAGCCGAGTTCATCCCTGCGGACAGGAAGCTGAGTGAGGCGGGTTTCCGGGCGAGCGGGAACCGTCTCTTCCAGCTGCTCATCAAAGGGATCCTTTACGAGTGCTGTGTGGAGTTCTGTCAGGTACAATGATACTGTAAAAATTTACATTTCAGTGGCTGTTAAAATGCTCACACCCTAATGTTAACTCTTCAACCCTGTAGAAATACTTTAAAATCCACTGAAAGAGATTTTAATGAAAGGTTTGTCTGGTTTTAGCTCATTTGTTTAATCTGATGTAATTTTAAGCGGATATTAGGTCCTATTAGAAAGTTTTCAAATGTGGTAAATCTGATTTCTGTTTGGTTGATGGTCAAAACCCCCTCCGTTTCTGTTTTCCAGAGTAAAGCAACTGGTGAGGAGATCACAGAGGGTGAGGTGTTGCTCGGCGTGGATTTGCTTTGTGGGAATGGCTGTGATGAATTGGACTTGTCGCTGCTGTCCTGGCTGCAGAACCTCTCTCCGGGCGCCTTCTCCTGCGCCTTCCAGCAAAAGACCCTCAACATCCACGTGGACCGTCTGGTGAAGCCCAGCAAGGCCGGCCACGCTGACCTCCTCACTCCGTTGATCAACCGCCTGTCCCCCTGCCCTACCTCACCCTTCCGCCAGAGGCCTCACTCAGCGGACACCTACATGTCCAGATCCCTCAACCCGGCTTTGGATGGCCTGTCCCACGGTCTGGCAGCCCAGGACAAGAGAGGCATGGAGGTGAACATGAAGTCCGCCCTCAGTCGGAGCCTTGTGGAGAATAATGTGCATCAGCAGGACGACTCACCTGAAAGGTAAGGGTCAAAGCTTGAGCACACCTGGGGAAAAATTACATTTGCTGTTAGCTACAAGTGCTATATGTGCCAGGCGGGGTTTAACACTACAAATGTCTACAGCCGCTGCAGAGTACATGTGAAAGCATTACATTTCGCTTTCCAAAACCATTATGTGCCTGTAACACTACAAAACAAATGGTCCTCTGTAGCATCAACACATTCGATTGTCTTTTAAAAGATAAACTTCACATACTTTCCTGTAATTATTGCTACGTTCTGACAATCATTTATCCGTCACAAACCCCTTGTATTAGTTCGGCCCTAACAAGAGAACAAAATCCTGACTTATACTTAAGAATATTCTGTTGAAATTCCCTCGATGTAAAATTAAACCATGTGTCATTCTATTAAATACGTTTGTTCTTTAATATTGATACACGCCATGTGTTTTTGTTTTATCTTTCCTGGAGCTTTCTTAAAAAGCATGTGCATGTGCAACCTTATGCATTAAACCCAGTGGCAGATCTTGTTGCATGACACAATCTGTAGCTCCATTAATCCCATTAGCCCTGCTTTAACAGAGGCATACTGCCTCGTCTGTCATCTCCTACAGTGCTACACAAAGCACATTAAACTGCAGCAGAGTGTTAATGGATGTGATATAATCAAAAGCCTTCACCTAATGACTCATTATCAAAAAACATAGTACTGAGACATGTACTAAATTAAGGCTGTTAATGTAAGTTCCTTTTACTTATGGAATCTCAGACTGAAGAGATAAGATGAACCTTTATTAGTCCGTGAATGGGGATATTGAGGGTCTGAAATTGAAGTGAAGTGGACTGAAGAGCAGGTCTTTACTGCTGAAATGTCATCATATTGGGGTCTCCATGGCTCATTTGACCATTTCATTTTATTTATTTAACCAGGAAAACCTCCTTGAGATTAAGAATCTCCTTTACAAGAGTGTCCTGGCCAAGACAGCAGCAAACCAAGTTGCAAGTCAATAAAACCAGAAACAAAATTACAAACATACATCAAAAATCCAAGTTACAAAATAATATTAACAATCAAAACATTTACAACCTGAAGACTCCTTATTTAATGCCCTCGACTTGCATTTAAAAAGGTGTAAGGAGACCGGTTCCCCCAGACATAGTTTATCCTGCAGCAACATCCAAGCTGTTGGAGCAGCATATCTAAAACGTCTTTTTCCCATTTCAAGTCTGACCTTGGGTACAGAGAGCAAAAATACATCCTGAGTCACAGAACGAAGATTGTAGGTACTATTTCTTTTAGATTGGATAGCATTACATAAGTATGAGGGAAGCAGATTTAATATTGCCTTTTAAATAAGGATGTGCCAATGATTTTGTCTATGAATAGACAGCGAGGGCCAGCCAACTCTTTCATACAACATACAATAAATGAGTTAGAGCTTTGAGAGTAGTTATAAACCTCAACGCTCCATTACTACTGCCTGGGTTCATGTCTTGATCAGGACCATAGTCATTCCATCCCTCAATTCAAAGAGCTACAGTAAACTGAGCAGCCTGTCTGACTGTTACCAGGTGCTCTCTGGCTCCACCTGCTGGATGCAATTAATGTGCATAGCTGGTACAAAGTTCAAGAGTTTGTCATCCTTAACAGGATTTTCTCTTGCAGTATGGTATGCACCCTTTATAAATGATTACAATTATTATTATTTAAGTTAAAACAAATATATACACGTCTCATGTCTAATCTCATTGAAGTGCTGTGTCGTTGGCATTTGAACTTGTTACTGTTCTTTGCTAATAAGTACTGACACTAACAAAATGAGCAGCCCACATTAATACTATTCCCTCCCTTTTGCTACATTCAGTATAATCCTTGAGTTTAATATGCATGATCTGTTAGTTTTTTTTTTATCTGCATTGTATTGTTTTAGTTTCTACTTCAGAATAAATGGCCGTGTGTATATTTTTTTCTGACTATAGGAAGCACCCACAAGGCCTGGATGGACCCAACACAACACGCACCCCCCTGACCCCTGGAAAAGATGGTGGGCCACCCTGCTGCACAGAAACAAATGAGGTAATAAGAACCTTTGGTTGCTCAGGCTGAACTGGTTTCTTGTGAAGACTGTAAAAAGAAACAGCCATGGTTGTCCGTCTGGTCACTTGAGTCAAAGTCAAAGTGAGCTTTTCAGTCGGTCTTCCCTCCACAGTCGTTACTCCAGATTTAAGAGATTTAGAATAGATTCCCCCTGAACCCCTGAACCATCTTGTCTCCACACCGCCACTGCCTCATAAATCCTTCCCCCAATTTTCTACCGCACCTGTCCAAGGGGCACTAGCGCCCTCCGGCCCCTTTCCCAGTGAGGAGAGTGGAGGTCATGGACACTTGAGGCAGATAATCTGGTTTGATGTGCAGTCACACCCAAGATGGCCTGCTGCTTCCATCATTGCTCATCTTTATGCGTCCTGGGTCCCATCTAGAGGAGCAAAGTGGCTTGAGATTGGATTGTTTTGTGTGTGTGTGTGTGTGTGTG
>JAVQJD010035963.1:0-30362 GCA_036023655.1 Nannoperca australis
TGGACCAGGGGCCGGAGCTGCTCCAGGACGAGTCTTTCCAGGGCCTTCATGATGTGGGAGGTCAGTGCCACAGGTCTGTAGTCCTTGGCTCCACTGGGGCGTGGAGTCTTGGAACAGCAATTAGGCAGGAAGTCTTCCACAGCACAGGGACCCTCTGCAGACTCAGGCTCATGCTGAAGACATGATGCAGACTCCACAAAGCTGAGAGGCACAGGCACCGTCAGGTCCTGCAGCCTCCCATAGTGGAGTCTCCTCAGCTGTCTGTCGGCACCAATGCATGGTATCTGCATGCATTTGGTTAATATTTTGAAGTAATTACTAAAGTAGGATCTCAGTTGTGCCAAAAATATACTAAGTGGATTGGGCAGTTTTTAAACACAACAGGGAATTCAAATCTGGAGAGTGGGAACATCAGTTCATGTTCAATGAGCCATAGTTGCGGATGGAGCGTAACAGAGGTGTTTGCCTCCATCCTCCTCTTCCCCTCCCTCACTGGTGACCTTGTTAACCCAGCTACACTCCACTACCCTCAACACAGGCTGGCACAATTACAGTAAGTTGATGCTCTGACCCTTATATCAACAGGGATGATTCCCTTACTTACGTGGATGGATGAGACCAGGCTTAGTTCAACTTGGCAGCAAACAATATGGAAATAGATTGTCGGGTGATAATATCTTTAGAGATGTTTGCTGTGTTGGATAGACACTCCCTGGATATACTGCATGTGAAACATATTAAGCACTTAGCCTCTGTGTTCATTTTTGTTTTTTAAGCTGATTCCTGGTTCAGTCTAAGGCAGACTCAGAAAGACTTTCGGAATTCATTTTTACCTGCAGATTTTGACTTGGTTGTGATTCTGTCAGCACACTAACACAGATTCACCAAACTGCAGGTGGCTGCAGGCAAATTACACACAACAGCCACAGCCAATGCATTTCGCCTTTATGCTGATGCTAGTCATCACTGAGAGACCCATCCAAGATGACGAGAGCAGCATGACAAGATGGGGATTTTCTGCCTGTGACTCTGAGCCTCACTGAGCTGCTGCTAAATGACTGGAATTGTGACTGTCTTCTATCTTCTGCAGAGGAGCAGCAGGGCCACACACATTTGCTAGATGTATTGTATTTTTATCTGGACAGCTGCAATGTCAGAAGTGAACACATCAGAGTGTCAGTGGACCTAAGGCTTGCCTACATTTATATCTTGTTTTTATATATCAGGACATAACAAGATGCCCTGAAAATAATGGACACGGTGCAAATTGGATTTTCCAATTTATTTTATTTTGAGACTGTCCTCCCAAGAAGACCAGTAGCATCAGTTGTTTCAGCAAACGGCCCAAAATGAAATATGTTTACATTCAAGTGACAAAAGCCCTCTAGTATCTGTAGAAATTATGATGGAAGTAAAAGAGGAGGTAAAGTGACAGTATTATGGATGGTTGCATAGCTCAACAGAACATTGGACTTTAACACAGGAGACTGCGATTTGTTTCTTGTTTCCAACTGACTACATTCTACATTTCTTTATTAAATCATGACCACAATCATTCCCTAACCTTAAGCAACTGTTTATTATTGTTACCATGAGGACAAGGGTCTCCTAATCTTAGCAAATAAGTAATTTTAACTCAAACCACAATGTTTTCCAAAAACTAACAAAGTACTAATTTGAACCCAAACCATGATCTGTCCCTAAACCTAACCATGGTGTTTTTTTGTGCCTGAACCTAGCCAAACATTAACTACAGCGTAGTCACACAATGAAAAAGAACTGGATGGAGTTGGTCTTGACCTGCTCTATGCGAAAAAGTGCCCTGAGATAACCTTGTTATGATATGGTGCAATTTAAATGAAATTGAATTGAATTGAAATTTAAAAAGATTTATTTTTCATCAGGGATTTGTGATGTATGATGTTGTCCTGCTGATGCGTAGATTAGATCAGACCAAGCTTCTAAGAGCCATTCCAGAGGGCATGGACAAACAACAAATGTTGTTTAATTTGGAGGACTTGTTGTTATCCTGTATTAGGATGCCTCAGCATGCTGTTTAGCATCTTCACTTCTAGATAACTACTCAAACTCCATTGGCCCTGACCAAAGTCTGTGCTTGAAATCAGTCTGGCACTCTAGAGAATGCACATGGAGTGGAGTGGGCACATCTTGACTTAAAGTGTAGTGTGCATGTAAACTACGTGCATGTAAAGTTCGTGAGCGGTTAGACCAACTGAAACTGGTTTGAAGGCTCGGTGCATATTGCAGTTTATCCCTGCAATGCCATACTGATGGCTGGACATTTACAGTGAATCCATTTTCTTTATTTTAGTCAAATAAAATGTTTATTCTCAACAACCTGCAGTTAAGCTGCTGCTTTAAAGAGTGGAATTGATTTACCATGAAGCCAAGCTTTCTGCCACTTGAAGAAAAGGAAACGTGACTTGTTTTAGGATCTACTAAACTAATGTGCAGTCTCACTTCATCTCCTAAGGACATAATGTTATTATTGAAACAGAATTATACACTGATTTAAAAACTATACATTCTGTTGAAACAAAACATGTGGCTCTATCTGCTGAAGCTACAAATACTGTGTACAGAAACAAAAGTGTGATTTAGGCTTATTCATAAATGTAACTGAAAGTGCCGGTCTGCAATTATATCCTTTTGCCTTTTTATTAAAGTGGATTATATGCTGTTATTTCTTTCAGCCAGTAAGTGTTTTATTTATTTATTTATTTTTCCACTGAGCATCATTGCAATCACACAGGTAGCAGTTCCACCTCTAACAAGGCCGGCTGATAATTCATCATCACGGCTGTGTTTGGAAGAGCTTCTTAAGAGCAAATTAATTAGTAGGAAATGAATGAGAAACCCCCCCCACCCCCACCCCCCTTTATGAAAACAGAAGTCAATTTGTCTCAATAAACAATGCCAGGGTTTCATGAATGGAGTCTCTCTATTAGGAAAGTAAGATAAATGAAGAAATTATGCATTAGAGTGCTTTGTTCTTTTCTCAACTGCCACAGCTTATTACACACAGAAAGCAATTGGTAGAGCAAGGTGCTCGGAATGCAGCTGTTTATTGTGAAAAAAATGAAGAATAAAAACTCCACCTGGTAGGAGCTTATTTTGTAAGAGTGAAGTTCTAAAAGTTGAGAAAGGTTCAGAGCCCCAAGTGGTGTCAGCTGCATTATTCCTCATCCAGCCAGTCACATAGAGGTGCTGGACTTCATGTTTTCTACAGAAACAGCAAACATTGTGAAAGTGAATATAATGGAGAAAGTGGTTATTTTAGTAAGTGAATCTGCAGGAGGCTAAATAGTGAGGAGCATTTGAGACTAAATAAAAAAATGTTTTTTTTTGTTTATATAACCTTATGACAAGGTATATGCATGTGATAAGTCATACCACATTTTTTCATTACAATATTTTATATACGAGTCATTCCAGATTTTATATTTTCCGCAGCCAGGAATCTGTTTGTAACCCAGTTGGATTGAGACCTCTGACCCTGTGATACATTTTTGGCAGATGCATATTTCATAGTTCATACTTTAGCTGGCAGATTGTCTAGAGGGGATCACACGTACACACACGTACACACACAAACACACACACACACACACGTACCATCCCAAATCACACTGAGGGACACTGAGGTAGCATCACTGTGTCAGCTCCTCTCTAAGGAGATAAATTATATTCATAGTCACAGCCCATAGTTTTAACCTTGTACATGTGGGAGGAAAAGCTTGTTTTACTTCCTCCAGCTACATTGTATGAAAATGTAGTTTTATTTTTAGCTGCCAATGATTCAATCTCCCATTCTGCTCTTTTATCATACTACTACAATGCACATGCAAACACTTTTTAAAGTATTTTTTAAGTACTGAACTCTGGAAATTGATAACATTTTCATTCACAGGTCAAAAGTAATATGAGGGATTGCTGTATTTTGTGGCCATAGTTGTGCTTGGTACTTGCCTTGAGCACCATCAGGGGTGAAGAAGTTGCCAATAAGAGTTGAAGAAGGGAAGGTATTGATCACTCTGAAGTGGCAGCAGATACAAACCCATGTGATTTAAATAAGCCGATGGTGGCTGCACACACCTCAAAGATCTGACCTGCATATGGCGCCTGTCCAGTCTGGCAGACTGCATGTGATAGCAGTTTGATAGTGACAGCAGATGTGGGATAGTATGGGAAATTATATTGGGTATGAAGATGAAGCACAGTTAAGCTCTGAATGTTAATATGACAAATGGTCACTTGTGGTCATTGACTGGAACATTATAATGATATTGATAATATTAAATTTGTTTTTTTAAATGTGATTATCAACAGCTTTTATTGACACATAAGTTGGATGTGGATAAGTGCCAGATGTTATATAAAGACATAAAACATATGTATGAACCATTATTACTTATGTAACCCAGTACGTCATTGATGGGGGTCTAAAGGAAAAAAGAAAATAACTTCTGTCATAACTAAAATGAGACCAGAATTAATAGATAATGTAATAATATGACTGGACATGCAATTGACTAACTCAACAAAGTGGATTTAGTTTTAAGTTACTCTTTAAGGAGATGAAAGAGTACCAGATATGTGATTTAGCAGCCAAAACTTTGATCTCAAATATTATCTGAATGTCATCTCAGGCCAATTTGAGATTCCAGATGTTTCACTGCAGGATAATTTTGTGATGATAATGACTTCAGATTTTCCCTGGGCCTGTCCTCTCTTGCAACCTTGATTCAAGGATTTGACTTGCTAGGCGAGATGGTTCATTTCCATGATTATCAGGTTACTACAGTATATATCTAGTAAAGGTTTAATCAATTCAATTAGGAGTAAGTATCTACTATACAAGAGAGATACTGGCTGCATGGTCATATTTTACCCTCTGAATGTAATCCATCCAAGTGTCAACCACTGTGGTATTTAAATCAATACTAAATGAAATGATTGGGAAATATTTACTATGTGCTCTGAAACCAGCAATCCACCACAGATAATATTTTGAAAAAGATGTGCCTGCTTCAAACACCTGGCCCTGTCATGGGTTCACCTTTGTTCCTCCATATACAGAGGTGACCCTGATCTCCCTGAAACTACAGTAGGAAATGTCATCTGTCATAGAAATGGCCCCAGATAAACAATGGGGAAGAAAATCTATGTTTCCTAGGGGAACATCTTAGGTCAAGTGGACAAGCATGTGCAGAGTTTACTTACTAAAGTAGACAGTGATTGAAAAGAACATTTACATGATACATTTTCATTCTTTGAAACCAAGGTTGGAAAAAATAGAATTTTCCTTTTAGAGTGAGCCTGTTTATAGTCTGATTGTGGTGTTTGCTTGTTCTCATTGGGTTCTTATTCAGACTATTGGTGGGAAAAAAGACTCCTTATAGGCGCATGAATACAGAGAAAATGGTAAACAGGAGGGTGATTTCAGTAAGCTTTTAATTTTCCTTAAAAACACTATCGTGTTCAACGTTTTGTAATCACAGTCCCAAAGCACTAATGGTTTGACTGCTGTGTTTTAATCAAGTAGGACACAAAGTCCTTTCTTAGATTTGTACAGCCCACAGCCATATGAAAGAATGAAACAATAACAATCTGAATTTGCTGTTTGATGAATGTAATTATCCGCCTGCTCCAAATGCCTTCAGGTCTGCGTGGAGCTTCTAGTGTGATGCATTTTGTTTTTTGCTGTTTACTTTGAAACTGTGAATGTTTTTAGCTGATTGGATGAATGAGATACACAAAGCTGTACGAGGCAGTTTGTGCATAGAGATTAGAGTAGTACTAATGTAAGCTGCCATATCTTAAGGCACACACGCACAAAAATACAAACAAGCACACGCAATTAGTTATTTACAGCATTTATAGCATACTAGAGTGAGCTATTTGAGCATGTAGCATGAGTTTAATGTAACATTGTTTAAATTACATGATGTATTCACAATATTTATGAGTCTAGCTGTGCTTTCAGTGGCTGGTGATAAAGAACTGCATAGGTGATAAGAGGTGAGTAGAGATAATAGACAGTACATAATGCAGATTTAAAGAGCTCAGACCTCCATGTATGTAAATAGAGGCACAAAGGGACAGACACAGCAGACAGAAGCCAAAGTCAGAGTACTGCCTTGAATCGTTAGGCTTGAAGGCTTGTTAGGATATAGGATCCAGTACGTGTTCTCACTGCATCGGCTGTACCATAATACATTATCATATCAGTTACATTGTTATGCTACAAAGACAAAGGGGGCCACCCCACGGCAGAAATTCAAAACACAAGGTTTAAACCAGCCCAGTAAACAAGGAATTACATCCGTAATAGACAATTCTGCACCTCAAGACTTCCAGTGACAGTGCAAATGCAAGAAGTAGTGTGCCCATTATGTACTGTAACAAAGGTTGTGGAGGTTGGTGGATGAGATGAGAGTCTTTGTGTTCTACACCGACCTGCTGAGCTGTAACCTTTTTATTAACCGTAAACATGATCTTCCCCTAACCTCAACCAAGTATTTTAGTAACGCTGATTCTTCTCTAACCTTCACTATACTGTAGACTTCATGTGCTAATATTACAGAGAGCCAGAATAAAAAAGAAACCTTGGACATAACAGGCATTGCCATGAAAAGCAATCCAGGGTTTTGCAGACTCATACAGTTTTGGGTCGATTTAAACATGCTATAAGTTTTACATTCACCGACATGGATGAACAGAAGACTACAACTGAGTTAGAAGTCATTTTTTAGAGATGCACCAATCCATTTATTTGTACTAATACTGATTCCGTTACCATAACACAGGGTGTATTCTCTCTTTTTCCTAAAGTTAAAATCTGTATAATGCTCCAGTCATACAAACTGTTTGTTCTTAAATGGTACGTACAAGTTATTTAAAAGAGTTCATCTGAATTAATTTTGGAGTTTAAATATTTCCCTCATCCATGCTATGATTGGAAACAACTTTCCAACAAAAAGTGCTCCTATAAAAACTATGTCCAGTCAATGTTCGGTAATGTTTGCCAATTGGCACTGTCAACACTTAGCCTACCACTCCCCTCACAATGCATTTATTGTTGAGCACATGCAGAAAGCATGCAGCAGTGGCTAGCGGATCAGATGCTCATATGAGCAAATGAACACAACAGGATGTATTAAAGTGTTCAGTGTGGATCGTGATGTCTATTTAGTGATTCTGGTAAGGCTTGTTTGCATCAGTTCTTGTTAACAAAAGCGTAAAAGGCCTTTGTTTTCAATCATTATCACTCCACATGCATACAAAATGCACATTTCTCATCCAAGACATCTCATTAAATTAATTTATGTGGTCAAAAAATAATGATTAAGCCTTTGATTTGTACATAGTGTCCAATAAAACTTTACTAATAACTTCTTAGAACAATCTTATAGATCTAAGGCTCCACTGATCGAGGAGCAACTTCATCTCTGAGAGAGTGAGAGAAAGTGATTGATTTACCAATTTAACCAAAGAAGAAAAACTCATCTTGTGAGTTTAAATTAGATGAAAAGAGACCTTAATCTACTCATTCTACTTATCTTTTTTCTTTTTGTTCTTATCTCACTGAAAAATCATTTCAATGTTTCCACAGGGTGTTTATATATGAGCTCATGGCTGGATGCTGAATAATTTATTTGGATGTTTGGAGAGAGAAATGATGAGGGTATTGTGGCTGTGCCACCAGGACTGTCGAACTTCTGTGCCTAAAATTAGAATCTGAGAAACTGAGGGCATTAATGTGACTCCTCCATGTTCTTTGATCAAAAGCTTGTTCTTTTTAAATAGACTAATTGGCAGCAAGACTTTCAATTTGATGTTTGATATTTGATTTGATTTGTGTTTCCTATATGGCTGGAATCAAGTTTTACATACAGTACCAGTCAAAAGTGAATGGGAAAGTGTATCCAAACTTTTGACTGGTACTGTTCATTGTCTTCCTTTTCAATAACTTTAAAAAATAATATTTAGTTGGTAATTATTGTAAGTTTACATATTATTTTATGTTTTATATTTATCATGCAGTTATATTTTTATGTTTTTTGTTTTTTTTACTCCTTTCAATTTTTAAGCAATAAATGCATCCTCTATTTGTTACAGGCAGCAGAGATTTAGACAGCCTGTTTGTGAGAAAACAGAGCAGTTCTTAACTATGGGCTTTGAATTCAAATGGGATTTTTTCTTCTTTTCCAACTCTCATTCATTTGTTCTCTCTCTCACACACACACTCCACAGTAGGGTGCCCCTGGGGACGTTACACCATTGGGACATGCATGTTCTATGGTGCCAATAAGCTCTCAGAAGCAGAAAGTGTGACAGTTGTTGCTTGGCTCTAGAGGCTGTGGTTCCTGTAGAGCTCATATTCCATCAAAGCAGCGACTAGATCAGAAATCCCTTTCATTTAGAACAGGCACATTCACACAAACATACAAAGCTACAAATTTAGTGTGGTGACATGACCTGCCCTGTGTTCAATGTGAACTTGTAATTAATTAGTTTTGGTCCAAAAATAAAATCACCTTACAAGAAAAGTAGAAGATTGTCTTTAATAAAGTTGTGAAAGGTTTCTTTGTAACTGACTATAAGTCTATAAGCAACACAAAGTCAGTCATATCTAGCAAAGCAAGGTATGGCAATAATGAAGTTGAAACAAGTTTTAAGGCATTTCCACCGCAGGAACCTTTCCAGGGGACCAAGAACTGTTTGAGGAAATATGGAACTTCATTCAATTTAATGTACAATAGTTCCAGGTGTAAAATAAAGTATCTGCTCCGGAGGTGGTACTTTCTGGTGGTTCAGGAACAGAGTTTGCAGGGCTGACTTTTGCTGATTGGTCAAATAAAAATGCAGTCATGCCATGCCACGCCACTAGTATTAGGATGAGGGGTGGACATTTCCCGTTTTTTAACCCTTCGCATGTTTCTTAAAATGCTGTGGAAGCCCAAACAATGTGCAAAAAGGTTGTAGGTCCCCTGGTTCTATAGTTCCTGGAACTGTTTGATTCTAAAAGGGCTATTTCCTACTTTGTTCCGAATACCACCAAATAGGAATAATAACACAAATTCCTAGGTAATGGTATTTAGACACAAAGATTCCCTCCAAAAGTTGTATAAACAGTTTTTATTTTCATTTATTCCACTAGTGATTGTATTTTTTATTACTTTTTTCAAAGGTCTGTGTTCACCACTGATTCATCTACTCATTCCCTCTATTTTTTATCTCATTGAATTCCTCAGAAATGAGTGTAAAATACATTTCATATTTGATATATTTGATGAATTATCAAATTCATCAATTATGGAAAGGCTTACAACTTAAAAAGATGAAGAGAAAGAGAGAGAGAGAGAAGAAATTGAGATAATAGGTAAATAGACTAAACACAAAAGGATGCCAAGATGGAGAGCAGTAGAGGATCAAAGTGGCAAAGTGACAGATGGAAACACTCCCAGCTCACAGCATGTGTCTACGAGAGAGAGAGAGAGGAAGATGTGTCCTCAGTGACCTTGTCATGTGAGTCATGACTCATTGTTAATGGTCTGTAGTTTGCCTAAATGCAATCAGTCACTTTGGTTTCCACATTGCGTGTCAATCTGCATGCAGGACAGTTTTTATCCATCTGTAAGTGCTGGTTATATATGAAAGTCATTTTCAATCTCAAATTTTTGTTGATATCACTTTTTAAACATTGATACACCTCTTACATGCAGTAGATTATAGCCCCTAATAATGTTCTTAAAACAGATACAAAGTTAAAATTATAATCACCCGTTTCTTTCAATAATCATAAAAGAGGTCTGCATAAAAGAAGAAATATCTCTATTCTCCACAATACTGACGCAACAATCCAATTCAGTAACAAGATCTGTTGTAGTGAAGAAAGCCACCCCTCACCCTTTCTTTCTATCCACTTGTCTTGTGCAGCTATCTATTCTCCATTCTCAATTAGGACTCAGGTAATGGGTTCATGACCTAATCTTCATGATAACAGATGCATATCTGCAGGATATTACTGGGCTGTGACGCTAGTGTTGAGCTTTGGTTTCAACATGGGGCTGTAAGTAGTGTCTTGCAGGGAAATTACATTTTTATTATTTATTTATGTCTAAAAGTAAAGCCACTTAACTCTCCATCAAGTATCAGAATAAATTACAGAATGGAACACAGTTGTTTGAATACACAGCAGTCTTCCCTCTTGATGCTGTGACTAGCAGAACTGTATCATTTACAGTCATTTTCGAGATACGGTGCAATGGTTGCACTCTGATGCTAATGACTTTTGGAGCTCTAGTTTCCCTCACCGTTAGTCTCTGTCCTGGATAGTCCTGAAAGTACTTTTTATGTCTATTTCTAATGACTCCATCCCAGTGGTTTCCATCACACTGGAGCCACAGCTGATTATTTGTGGCTCTGCAGAGAGCATGTGATTTATGACTGTTTTGTTCTTTTTGTACTTGGACACTCTGCTCCACCTCTCCAGCCAACCTAGAGTAGCAAGCAGTATTTGTACTGAACTCTAATTATTATGATATCGAGTCGCACAAATTGTATTGTATTAGTATTCTTGGCTACATTTGAGATGAATCTGTTCTGTTTTTACACATGCATGTGGTTGTGAATTTGCACACTAGTTGATCTAGTCATCAGTTAGGATGTTAATGGTCTTATCTCTTCTATACACCTGTAAATGAGCACTGACTGATTTAATGCACTCCCCTGCTGTTTGAGTAACTATTGATTCCAAATAGTACTGAATGTTGGAATAAAATTGAAGGTCTACTCTCTTCTACGTTGTTATCAAGAAAAAAAAAACCTTGCTAAAGTATTTATGCCAGGTGGTTTCAGATGTCTATACATCCTAAATTCATGCTGTTGATTATCTCACACGTCATGTTGCCTTTCTGCTTTTCACCTGGGGGACAGTAAAACAAGTTATAGACTACTATCCACCTGTACGGAGTTGCTCTGCTGCTCTGTTAGTTGTGATTCTAGATGATATATACTGCTTTACCTTAAAAACAATGTTGCTCTGTTGCCTGTAGTGGTGGATTTCAATTCCGTAAAAAAAATTGGGTAGAGGATAAAAGAAGGCCTTTGGTAAGACACAAAACGACTACACTGGAAGATTGGTCATCATCATCTTTGATCCATGAACGGTCTGTGGCTTCTGACCTTTATCCGTCTGGTGGGTGTAAGAGCCAAAGATTTGCTCAGAGCTCAGTGGACCAGAGTCAGTCCAGCAGGCCTGTACAGTATTTTCCTATGTTGGGAGATGTTCTCGACGGGAGAACATGTCTTTCCTTTAGTTCAGTCTGTCTGGAAGAGAAAAGAGTCGGAGAGCAAAATGTTAACCCTTGTGCTACCTTGCGGGTCATATTGACCCAGTGGCCCATTGTCTTGACCCAGTGTCTCCTCCAGAGGGTAGCACAAAGGTTAAGGTAAAATTTCAGGGAAGTCAGTCAGTCAAACAACATTTTTTTTTTGTTTGTTTCCACGTGTTAGCTTATGTGTGTCTCTTTGGTTCCCTAGAGGTAAATGATTTTGAGGTTTAGGGACAACGGTTTACACCACTGTGCTGGATGTGTGTCTGTGTGTGTGTTCGCGCGCGTTGAGGAGCAGACATCGTTTTTTAGCACTTTTCCCTCCTGTCATCATGTCCCATCATCCCAGATGGATGCTGTCAAGCAGCTTAATGATGCCTGTTTTCCCTCATTGGCTCTGGCTATAGCAGCAGTTTACATGCAGAGCAACAGACAGACATGCTGTAACACTCGCCCACATGCCCACACTCACGCCCTTACTTATGCTTGAGTTCTGTGTAATTATACAAACATAGCACTCTTTACATAAAAAATGGAGCCTTTAATTACTTCTAAGTATAGGTGGGTGATACGAGGATAATTTATATTGTGAAAATTATAACATCAATTTCCTTGATAGTAATATGGTATTTTATTTAGTATGGAAAATCACATAATAAAATAGTAATTGCAAAGTTTTCCTTGATTCTTCTAAAAATGGTTTACAAGAAGAATAACAAATAAAATAGCTGAACCAAAAAAATTTCAAGCTTATACACAGTTCTCACCCTTGAACAGATTTCTGTAGGATTTACAGTAACTTACCATTTGTTTGATATCAGAATATGAGAATGTTTCCACAACATAATTATGAAGAGACATTGAACGGCAATATTGAGTTACCACTCATGCCTATTAACATAACAAGTGTTATTCTGTGACACTGAATATAGTTAGTTTCATGAGAAGGTGTTGACATTTTCTGTTTTGTTTTGTAATTTCACTCTGTATCAATAAAAGCCCTTTCCTTTATTAATAAATACTAGTTGTTAATGTTTTAGATACTTGGATGGGTTCTTCTTTATTTTCCATGGGGTTTCTCAACACTAAATTTCATAAAAAACGTGCTGTTCACGTGCCTCATCATTACGTTATAACAAAACATTAAAAAAAAAACACAATGCACTCCTTTACAACCCCTTTACTTGCTGTACATTTAATTGACATACTCATTTAGTAGTATAACTACTATTATACTATTATAACATATAACACCATGTCACAACTTAGTGACAGCCAGTATACTACTAAAGTCCACTATAGTGTTGAATCAATACCTCTTTGACACAATGTCAGCAAAAACTTAACTTCATGCAGTAAGCTTCACAGTCATTGGATTTATTGCAGGACTGTTTTATTGAATTTAATTTTATAAAGTGGTGACTCAGTGAATCCACCGCCTATGATTTTTGCTTAGGATTTTTTTAAGGCTCCTATCTGACTGTATATACTGCGTATGTCAATCTATGTGTTTTGTTCTGCAGAGCATTGAGTCCCATGATTTATGATGTTGTCAGCCCAATTTCGTTATCATGGCCCTGCTCCCTGTCATAGACTGCTTTCATATTGTTGTATGTCTTTATATAGCCACCTTTGTCGCACAAGTCTTTTTGTATCTTAATATAGTGCAATTATTAAGACCTTTTGACTTCTAGTAACAAAAGCACATGTGTAATCCATAACATTAATGGTGCCTCGGTTCCATTTAAAAGTCCAGATGAGCCAGTGTACTCAATACCAGGTGCGTGGAACTGGTACACCTAAATATGATGCAGGCATTATTATGTAACTAGTTATGTCTGTATTTCACAGGTCAAGCATGTCCTCTGAGCAAAAGGTCTATTTCCAAGAGAAGGTCCACAGTGTGTACAGGTGTGCTGCATACAGCAGGTTAAGGAGACAAAGCTTTAGCTATAGATATCATGCCTTTACATTTTTATTTTTAGATCCTCTGATTCAGGATTGATTAAATCCATAGCCATGTACAATAATATTAGGACTGGAAGTGTGTGGATATTTTTTAGATATATAGTCTCACACTATCTGGTATTTTTAAAGTACCTTAAAGTTAGGTGTTTACGTGCCCTACTTTGTCTTGATACCAAAAAAACATACACATATTACATGTATTATATTTCAATATTTTTAGAGGATGTTTGGAGCAGGAGTTCATCTTTGCTTGGGTTGTAAGTTGTTGTCAGAGGTTCTTCTCTGCCTAGGAATCCACTTTCGTCAACATCCTTTAAATATCTTTGTGTTTGTTTACAGATTCAGGAACCAAATAAATCCAAGGCCTGGTATTTGACTTTGTGGTTACATTTTTCAAGTTAGTGAAAGCCCAACAGCTGCAACAATATCAGCAGAAACAGTAAAAAGCAATTAATCTTAGATAGTTATTGTGTCAAGTATGGATTTAGGCTGGCTGAACTGTGGAGGGAGAATGAATGACTGTTGGACATTTCAAACACAGGCTATTACAAACACAGAGCTGTGTAGTGTAAAACAGCCAAGTGATGTTGTATTAACTACACAGTGACTTTGACCATTATCCATGGTGATATGGTCATGTATGCAAGCAGTAGCACCTGGGAAGCGACATTTGTCGCCTAGTCTGGCTCTTTAACATACACTCAGTTATTGTATTTTGTAGGCGATTCATTGCTCCCATGGTTACATCAGAGAATTGTCAGTGATCCGATAGTTCTTCTAATCAGTAGGCTCAAAAGGCTGGCTGGCCATCTGCATGCTGGGGTACCCTATTATTGTCTGTGACTTAAGGCAAAATGTGTTGAATAACCAGTAGGCAGTGAACACAGCAAGGATCGATCTAAGTGAGACGTAGAAACATCTTCTGTGGCAAAGTTGAGGAATCTATCAATAGCTTCTTAACTAGACATTCTATGTGTCAACCATCTTAGCAGCAGTTCCTTTCTTGTATGTTAATAATAGTGAATAATATTGCATACACTCTGAACAGGTGTAATTAATAGCATAAATGTTGGCCCCATTCATCATTGATCTGTTGCTTTTTTATATTATTAAAGATGAACTCTCATCTGCAATCCATGGATAGGTGCCTAAAAAAAGTATAGTGCACTTAACTATTTTCAGCTCCTCCAGCCTCCACTTGTTCTTTTTGTCCCTTTAAGGACAGCTGGCTGTCATTTGAGGTTAAATAAAAAAAAATAGAGGCACACATCAGAACCAACTAAACTTTACTTTGGGGCAATTGATGCAAACAAAACAAACAACTCATCATTCAACGTTTCATTAGATGAGCCATTCATCAGTTTGGAGGTTCCCATTTGTCTTCGCCAGGCAATGCTCCATTTGAGTCATTCACCTTAAATAAATTGAATGAGAACAATGTTTGCTTTGTATATAAAAACATTTTAAGTTATTTAATTGGTTAATCAAACCCTGTTCATGGAGCTTCCACAAACCAAGTCCTAGTCCTTTAATCTACAGTCGGAACATCCAACCATCAATCCCGAACTCCTTCGTTGTTTTAAAATGGGTTTTTCTTCCCGGAGAGGACTATCTCACTTTGTTAAGGACATTTGTTAGTCACAAATTGTGAGGTAGTGCTCGTTGTCCAAGTTGGGACGTGCTAAGAATCATGAGGCATTTAACTCAGTCAAGGTCAGTTTCCTAAATGTTAGTCACATGGTGGATGAGGAATACTGTAAACACCTGGCTCACACTGATTCCATGTGTTAATGGATTTAATGAGCAGTGCAGCAATTTTCCAGATTCTGTGATCAGTGCTCTGCTGATGGATATAAACACAGCAGCAATGTTGGGACTTTTTGGCAGCTGCCAAATAGTTGTAATTAAAATTTTAAACATGTTGCAGATGTACAGTTTTGGATGTAAAATGTAGCATTTTGACTTAATTCATCAAAGAAGAAAACAGGGATTGATTGAGTGGTCAGTGTAGATCATGTTGTTCCACTGCAGCAGATGCATAATTGTATCAAGAAGCCCTTATTATGACAGACCTTGTGCCTATACAGCTTTATAAAGCTTCACATTATGTGTTTGTCACCCGCACATCTGGCATGTGCATGTGATGGCATATACTGTACATTTGCTGTTGCTCATGCTTGAGAAATGTGGTTTTGGAGAGTGAGGGTGTCAGTCTGCTGTCACATCCATGAAAACATGGATAATGGATATTCAGGTTTTCATATTCTGTAGCAGTGTAAACTAAGGAAGCACATTTGGCTGGATTTCCAATGCCCTTTACTGGTAGAATGGTAATAGGTCATGCTCTTTCTTTAGTTCAACACTGGTGCACATTAGAGTGCAAAGTGTGTTGTGATGAATAGGAAGGCGTCCATTGCAAATCCCCCTACTCTTTTCTTATGCAATAGTAAGAAATCCACTGATTAGTTGTCAGCTGCATGTTCTGTTATTTCATGTGCAATGTCAAAGTCATCATTAGACAAAAACTTTTATCTATCTATGTGTCTATCTATCTATCTATCTATCTATCTATCTATCTATCTATCTATCTATCTATCTATCTATTTGTTCTTTCCTTCTTGTCTTCCATGAGTTAAGAGTGCATTGTAACCTTGAGTGTGTTTCCAGCGTAGAAGCAGAAGCTACTTTCTTATTCAGAGTGTGTGTGCTGCAGTAATGTCTGTCACAGCCCATTTCCCTCTAGAACAGAAAATGCCAGCTGACACACAGCTCGGGATTAACCACGCTGTGTGTGTGTGTGTGTGTGTGTGTGTGTGTGTGTCCTCTCCACCCAGTCCAACCATGAACATATCTGTGTCCCTGGCACATAGTGTTATTTTTTCAACCCTTCACAATAAAATAATAATATAACAGACGTATCAGGGTTTAAAAAGTGATATCTATCCCCAAATCAACAAAGATGAGAGATGTCACCCTGAGCATTTTAATAGCCTAATACAACAGCCCTGCAATCAATCCTAGTTCTCATGAGGGTTGTGCTGCTGTTTATAGTAGAAGAAGTAGAGTACTCAGACAATTAACTTCAGTTCAAATACCAGTAGGCTACCACAATGTAAAAGTAGCCATCACATGTTAAACGTAATGCACTTAAAATCCTACTCAAGTAAAAGTAGGCTACAGAAGTAGCTACAGCTATGTAGAAGTATAAAAAGTGAATTTACTCATCCATAAACATTTCATCATGAAAAGTAGTGGAGTAAAAGTATAAAGCAGCATAAACTAGGAATACCCAAGTTAAGTACAATTACCTAAAATTTGTAGATTGTGAACAGAGTTTGAATAAATTTACTAGTTGCTTTCCACCACTGGCCTTACATTATACAAGGAGAAAGACTGAACTATCACCAGCTGAGCATTGCCCCCGCTGGATAAGATTAAACTCTCACAGCTGTCTCAGTTATGCTTTGTCAATCAGTACATTTACATATAACCTGACAGCTACGAATAAGGTAATATGTTTGATTAAAGCATTTACATTGTACAGTAATCCAAACAGTTGTAGACAATCCACATCAGTTAATTAAGTTTTTCTTACCCTAATTCAACTAAGATGTGGTGAAAGTTTTCACATGGCATTTGCTGTTGTCACATAATCTGCTTCTCATTCCATTATAAACATGCTTGTAAACACAAAATGACGTCTTGCACATATTTATAGTGAAGAGAAGACATCATTCTGTCTATTCACGTGTAGGTTCACACTAAAATGGAAGATTTTTGTGAAGGGAATAAACATCCTTGTAATATTTATTGAAGAATATTGTGTCAGTCCTGTACATACATTTGAAGTTTAGACTTGAATTAATGCGTGGACAGAAATAGGTTCAACCTCTTAGATGTAGACATAACAGAATCTTTTAGCCTCATTCCTCACTTCATTCTACTTAACATGTACTTTAGCTGAGACCTCTAAAATGCCATTTTAGAGGTCCAGTGGACTACTTTAGGCTTATAAATCAGGTCCATTAGGAACAGTATGTGAGAGGAGAGGATATGAAATCTTCCTACAGCACCACATCTGACACCTTGAATGTCATTTTAATCAGTCAGTCACTGTCTGAGCCTCCCCTCTTTAACCTCTTCTCGCCTTCTTTTTTATTCCTCTTTATCCATGTATCTTTCGCTTTAAATGCAAAACCAATTTAGAGATATATTGCTCTGCCAGACACCATATTAAGTTGTCTTCATGGCCAGTTTTAGCCAGTAATTTCTCAGTCTAAATTGCTCTCAGTGCTGTGTGGGCTTGATGAGCAGCTCTACTTTGATCTTCATCATCAGCTTTTGAACATAATACAGTCACTCTCTGGTTCAATTAGTTGTATAAAGAAACAGCAGTACTCTTATCAGAAGAAAAGAAAAAGCAGAATCAGAAATAAGTGTTGTTGGGAGTGAGATAATGGTTTGGGGGCAAGCAGTGAAGGTGTGTTGGCTCTCCAGCATCACACAGTACAAAGAATTGTTCAGTCAACCATGTGGATACTGAATGTCTGTTACCTAGACTATTAGTAAGGCCTGGTTCATTGAACTTCTATTCAGTTAGTTAAAAGGTCTGAATATGATGTGCATTTCCAGTAGCACCAAGTCCAGATGCATGGCCACAATGATGTTCTGTCTGACCATAATGTACTTCTGGTTTTACAGTTTTTTGCCTTTAAATATATTTGTTGTTGATGACACCGAAGAACACAAGAGATGGGACATGGCTGGCTTGATTGATGGATGCATGTATAAATGGGTGGATGCATAGACCTTACTTACAATAAAACAATGGAGGATCGTACGTCCTGTCTAATCATCTATGTGCATAGATGGGTACATGAATACAAAGAGGGCGAGCACCAGAATTGTGCTTCTGTTTTTTCTCTGTAGTACTTTTAACTTCTTTTAAATTAACAATAAGTGTGTCAAGGAATATGGGAATGTGGTTGGAACTCACTAATGTATTCCTCAATAAATGAAAAAAAACAAAAAACTTGTATGTAAGTGTAATGCAACAGAGGATGTATGGTCGACTGAGAGGAACAGAATGCCCAGTCAGCCGTGATGTAACGGCACCCACCAGAGCCAACCCAGCACAGTCAAACAAGTAGTTCAACACCCTGGAGAAGCCACATCTTCACGACAGGATGTCCTGAGCTCCCAAGTATGCCCACTAGCACAATAAATTCTGCACAGAACATTGGCAGGCACATTAAGTCAGTGTACTGTACATCATTTATTTGTTTGTTTTGCAGATAAAGCTGCTGATGGCTGATATTTATATAGAGAACTTGAAAGTCAGTTGTTTAAAAATGTTCAGGGTGTCTAATAATGAAAAATCAAAGCATCCGCAGAACCCAAGGGGGAAAAAGGCCCTTCTACCTTATTTACTTGTTTTATACAAATAAATGAATGCCATAATGTCTTGGCCAACAAAGCCCTTCATCAATATCTTTATTCATATTAATTTACTGAATTAGACAAATTTGCATTTTAACGTTACGTTTAACGATAATATTCATTGTTATCAAATAAGAGTTTTTGTAGATAAAAAGTTATTTAACATGATTTTAAATGTATTTGGTTTTTAAATAATTTTAGCACGTTTGACGATATTCAGTGACTGTGTGATTTTTCTGTTTGAATAGGATTTTATTGCAACCATCAGCTGGATGTGTCAAGTACTTATTGACTAAATGATGATGATTGGCTCAATAATGTTCATACTCTTCTAGTAAAACAGACATCGTAGCTAAATGGGAGCAAAATACTGTGCACAGTGTCCAAAGTGTCACAGGTAGCATCGGTCTGTCACACGTTGCATCCACACGTAGGACTGTATGTCCAAACATTTAGAGACCTGAGGAGTCTGACCTTCAAGAGATTGTAATGTATAATGTATGAACATCAAAAATCTGCACAGTTTTAGTTGAACACAGAAAGGCATAACATCCCAAAAAACAATGCATTTTTAGACCCATATCTAATGTTCAAGCCTTTTATTCACTGTGCAATGACCTTTTGGAAACAGGGCTAGATAAAATGTGTGCCTGCTGTGTATGCCTTAAAATATTCTGTAGATTTAAATGGCATTACAGATGGCACTGAATGAACAATATGCTGAATACATATAAACATGTGTGAACTGGAACATGTGGACCATTGCCAATGTCTACCTAATCATATACCTGCAGCATATATGTGCTTTATTTATTAAATCAATGTTTGATAGGAGATTATTCAAAATTTGGTATAAACATAACACTTAAAGTTATGTTTAATCGGACAATAAATTGCATTATAACATTCCAATAGGAAAGATCTCATTATGGCGAACAAAGAATAAGCTTACCCTTTCTCTTCGCCCATGAAAAGAACGGGGGTGAAGAGAAAGTCTTTGCCCATCAGTGCATAGTGTTACCTTTAGAGATGATAAAGTGTAATGGCCCTGATCCCTGCCAGGTGAAAATCATAGCCAACATAGAGGGACAACTAATCACTGTTTAGTGAGTCATCCTTGGTGATGTATAGAGATGATTCAGCAGAGTGTAGGGTTAGCTGATTCTGGCCTAAGAAATAAAATGCATGCACACCATTTGTTATTGGGATATGCAACGCTTGTGGGAACAGAGTGGTGATGGTGCAATGTATACAGTAGTATACAGTCCTAGTTCTGGATTGTCTGGGCAAAATCTCTCCAGCTGTACAACTGCATTTCAGTGGATGATTCTTTCAGACTTAGGCTGTATATTACGAGAAGTTTATTATTTTATAATGTCTCAACAAATGATGTCGTCATGGTGATTGTTGATGTCTTTTGCAATGAGTGTGTCATCTGGATATAAAAGAATGTATTATTAAACCACAAGTGATCCCAGTGTAACATTTATACCTCGGTGAAACCCCCTTTAAATACAATAAATCGCCATTTTGGGAATCATGCTTATTGACTTTCTTAGCAAAAGGTAGATGAGCAGATTGATACCACTCTCCTGTTTGTACACTAATGATAAAACTACCACCAGCATCCATTTAGATTAGCTTAGCAGAGACACCAAAAACAGGGGGAATCGGCTTGCCTCGCTTTGTATAAAGATAACAAACCCCCCCTACCAGCACCTCTAAATGTCATGCAGGAAAAAACATGATATATCTTGTATGTAGTGTCTTAGGAATGATTTTATAACCCCCTAGGAGCCAATGGTTTTTGTAGCAAAAGTAATCAACTTGCAAATACTTGAAACCTCCTTGAGATGGGTAATCTGTTGCAGTTAGCATCTTGACTTGTGTGTTTATGTATGTGTTTATGCTATTTGTTTTTTGTCAGTATTACGTTATAGCAAGCAGGGAGTGTTTTGACAATTCTGATACTTGCATGAGAGTTGTCTCTGAGTTTCTGAACCAGCTTTATCATCAACTTTAATGAAGTTAATGAAAATATGCAGGAGATTCATGCATTCAAATGTTGTTATTTGGTAACCAATTCTCAATTATTTATGGTAATTCAATGCTTAGAGTGACATGTGACATTTACAGTATAAACATATATATATATACATACATACTTTTTAATATGAAGGTGTTTCCTCTTGCTCTGATATCTGCACCTGACTGGTCAGCATAGACTCTGAAATTACTGGCATGTCTCAATGCTTCCTTTTAACCATCAGTAATACATGTTGGCTTATTTTGCAGTGAATTATATTGTAGGTTCAGTTTTCATCAACAATGCACAGCACGGTGAATTCTTGGATATTGGTTATATATTTTTTTATAGATCAGCAAACATTCTTGAGTCATTTTAGGACACAGCTCAGCAAAATGCAAAGTACTGCCACTGAAAGCCTCAGGCCTGTGAAAAACAGTGTGAAAATTGGGATCTTTCAGGGAAACACATTAGTCGAAGTGCAATATGAGGCATCATTACAGGATGACACTGCTGATGCTCTAAAAACGCATACTTTAATGTACTCACTTTCTAGTATAGTTTTCTCCTTTTCTAGGAATCTGTGTGTATGTCTGTATTTGTCTCAGAGATACTCTTGCTGAGTATATAATGGGTACACTAAAACTTCGAAAGAAGTTGTAATCCCTTGACTCACCTCCACATTTAGTCATGCACTGTTATAATGTTTGACCAGATCACTAATACATATGTTATATGTTCAGGAAGTCAACCAACAAAACAAATGGATTATATGTTAAATAATATGCCGCCTTTTCATATAAATTATTCAGATTTGTCAGTTAGGGGATATAGGTTGGCACCTGGCTTCAGTTTATCTAATTTGCCTATGTGTGTAAAAAGATGAAATGCAATCTGCCATATCCTGATTTCCACTCTTCAGCCAAATGCATTTCTTTTATTGACACAATGACTGCCTTTCCTGAGGCGATCACACACCATGGAGACGCATAGATGGAGCCCTGAGGTTTAGAGAGCCTCTCTCTCATTTCAGTGTTTTTTTCTCTCACATTATATCTTCACTCGCTCTTACCTCACAGTAAATGTCCCCTCTAGTGTAATTATTTTCTTCTCCAGTTGTGGGCAATGTCAGATCTCCTTCCCAATGCAGTTCAATAAGGAAGAGGCTTCAGAATGAGATTAGGGGTCTACTGATTTCTCTCTAATTAGATAGTGATGGGAGGCTGATGTGTTTGATGGGGGGAACCTTGGTGAGTAGGATTTTATCTAAATGGATTCAAGTTTCCTGATGTGCTGTGTTATTTGTGTCCACAGTCCAACTTTATGCATGTTGCTGCTTGACAGTGCTAACACTCATCCCAGGCTCTGTGGTTTGACATCTTGATTATGTTACTACTGCAGTATATTTAGGAAGTGATCCTTTCCTAAAAGCCATTGAGAGCTGCTAATACATCTAAAGATGTTTGACTGGGGTGCTACAATAAGTGGTTAAATGCATGTGCGCCTTAAAAATTATTTAGCTTTTAAACTTTCCATACCCCTCTATCTCCAGTAAAAGTTAGGGTGTATCGCTCTAAACCAGGCGTACTGATTGACTCATATCATTTCAGTAATTAGAATACATTCATTAATAAGCAGCAAGCTTCACATAAAGTCAAACAGTAATTGCTCTGTACTTTTGGCAGAGAGTGTATTCATGCCCTGTTTTTCTTTTTGAATTCTTCCCCTGAATGGAGTGATGAAAGGATTATTATTCAGTCCACAACCACACATCGCTCCTGCAGTGCTGCATTGATCAAGTATTCTGTGGTGTAAAGCTGACAGGATTCCACCTAAATACAAATAAAAATGCATGATTGTGAAGATCATCTACTATATGTTACAGAAGATACACTATGTGTCTGTCAGTCTGTCTTTCTGTCTGTCTGTCTGACTGTCGGTACCTTGACTGTAATGATGGGTGGTTACACAGACAAATATCTGAATTTACGGATTTATATGGATTATGTGGAAAGACAGCTTCTTCATGGTTCAGCTTTGACCCACCATACATAACGAAACAGGGGGCAGGGAACTCACCAGTCTGATTGTGCATGTGGGAATCTGCTGAACCCTGTTATTATAGTGATTATGCTGAAAAAAGATGTAATCTGGGCTGCGGATTCCTCAAATAGTATTAGCCTGTACAACTGAATTCAATGTAATTCAAATGAGATAGGTTACTGGTGGAAAAGATGTCCAAACCTACAAAAATAAAATCCCAATTTTACAAAAAATGAATTTCTTTCTGATGTTCTATAAAGGCCATAAACACTAAATGTCAGTGGCACCAGAGACCATGGCAAATAGGTTGTCCTTGCAGAACCGATGAAACAGAACTATATCAAAAATTCACTCCTAAATTGTGTTGTAGCACCCACCAAAACCAAGGTCTCTGTTCCAGCTCACTGTTTATGAGTTGAAAAACAGCTGTGCTTGAAAAGAGGGAGTGTAGGTGAAGGTTGTGGAAGGGCGCAGGTGTACGAGCTTAGGCTGGCTGAACAGAAGAGAAACAGGATGCCTTCCACAGTGTAAATCTATGACCAGCTCAACAGACAAGTGGGTCACTTAATGTCCCAACAATCTTCAACATTGTTATTTCTCTGTTAATCTGTGTTTGTTTGTTTTGTCCCTACGGGCTTGCCATACAGCAGTGAGGGTATCCTTGCTTCCTGCCTGTGTAAAAGTACCCTCAATCTGTTATTGTATGAACTAGCCTTTTTATTTCCATCTGCCTGCTATAAATATTGTTACATGAAAGCAAACTTTTTTTTTTCTTTCCAAGACTGAAGGGCCACTAGAAATCGTAGATGTGTTAAAGTGACAAACACATGTAAGCATAGCTCATTTGCCTGATTTGTCTCATACATGAAGGTTCAGAGTCGCATAATTCATTTAAACAATACGTCTAAATTGCCTCCATTATTAGGTTTTAGAATTTCATCTAACTACAACAACGGAGTCTTTCTGGTCTGCTTTGTACCATGTAATGATGACCTTAAATCTTCACATAATGTATAATAAAACAAACTGCAGCCCATTTTCTATATCATCAAGGTCACAGACATCAGTTTTATTTTCTGTAGCAACATTAAGCCTTCCCACGTCTGTAACCAGAGGCAAAGTGTTATTTCTCAGCTGGGTACTTAGTCTTAGAGTAGAAGCAACATAGGGGTGCCACTCGAAAGGCCGTATTTATTACGGTATAGGTTCCAGGCTTTGGCTTAGCCATACTTAACTCAATCACTTTACTTACGAAACGCTACTCAGTAAGCCTGCAGTCTGGCATATTAATCAGGAACCTCCCCAGTGGAACCATTTCTCCTCTAAATCTAATCTCCAAAGGATCCTAGACTATATCCTTTGGAATGAAGAGCCTTGGAACAAATCTATGCACCCTTAAAAAGCACATTATTCTAACAGAATCAGCCTTCAGATCCTGTTTTTGACCCTATGCTGCAGTCTCGACCCACTATCTGTGATTGTAAAGGTTTAGGGAAGAATAGTTTGGGGAATCACAAAAAGGTGTGTAGCACAGATGGTTTTAATAACTGAAAGCTGAAACAAATAATTTAAAGGCCAAAGTGCACTGAAGACTATTTGAGATTAGGTGAGTGAAGTGTGTTACACAATGTTTGAACCTTGAAGCAGATTCCTGCAGCTGGGTAGTTAAAGCAGATGCTAGGTGCTTTTACTGTGATCACCTTTCCATTGCATATTGCCCTTAAATGTAGAGGCTTTTTTTATGATTTTGTTTTGAATCGTGACTCCTGAGCAAATCAGTATGTGAGAACCAAATATTTTGAATCCCACGGTTTATGGTTGGATGCTGGCAATAGTCACATTTGGAAACCAGAAGCATGCTGCTTCCTCCAGAGCTGTGGGGAGGATGGTAAGACTCCAGCAAAAATAAAAAATGAGTGCTAACGTGTTACTGTTAACTTGTTACATTAACGCGTGACAGTACAGTCATATCATTGCCTCTTTAATAGCACTGCCTCTTTAATTGCGAATGACTAGAGTGAAGGGAGATGTAATGAGTTCAAATGGAGGGGTTGTATGATTTTATGATGTTTGTATGCTATTGATTTGGGACCTTGAATGTATTGATATGTCGTTCAATGATCTGCTGAAGCAAATTTTTATTGCACAAAAAACTGAAATGGACCCTGAAACAGACTGTGCCACAGTAGCGTGATAAGCTATTGGCATAGACCAGCTGAAATTCTTGGGAATGTGCCTGGGCTCAGAGGGTCCACCCTGGAAGAGCTGAGAAGCTTGATTCGCTCTATTGACTTCTCTCTGGCTAAATGGAAGAAATTGATCTCCAAGGTGTCATTCAGAGATTGTGTGTGGGCGGCAAAATAGCACTTTGACGGTGGAACTATCTGGCCTTTGAGAATCCAGCAGGTAGCCTCTTCAATAGCCTTCTAGAGGGCTGCTTAAACTTACTTTGTGGTAGATTTCTTTAACCCCAGATTAAGAATTTTAGTCATCAGGTTAAGCTGTCAAAGTTCATACAATGGTAATATTTTTATGTGTAAATACCCCAGTTATTAAGTTATAATTATACCAAGAATGGTTAAACATACAGTATTTGAACTCAAATTTATCTTGGTTTTGTCTTACAAGCACATCAACAAACTTATACTGTATATGTTACAAATGCACACACACACACACACACACAGATGGACACATACAATGGTAGTATAGCATTGAAGCAGTTATTTCAGACTTGGCTAAAAGCCCTTTTATGAAGATAAATTAAGACATATGTTTTACTGTGTGAGAATACAGGCTCTTTTTTGTATTGCATTTGGCTTGGCATCAAGAATGCATCATCGTATTTCTGTTCATTGCTGGCAGGTTAGTTAGCATTTTAGCATGGTAAAATGTATTATTAGCACTAAACACAAACACACAGCTAAGGCTTACTTTGACCTGCTGGTGGTGCTAGATGGAATGCCAGGAGATCAACAAAGTCATTAAGATTTGTCCAATGCACACTCTGGTTATCTGTATCAATGTTCATGTAAATTGAGCAAATATAGTAGACATTTCACAAAAAAACAAATAATGTCAACCTGCTGGTGGCACTAGAGGTAAAGTCAGTAGGATTTATCAGCTGGGGACCATGAATGTATGTACTCAATTTCAGGGTAATCCATTTTATAGTTGTGGGGATATTTCAGACAAAAGTCATGGACCCTAGATAAAAAAAAAAGACTGAGATTTCAGTAGCAGTCACATCAAAATGGTAAATGTTGCAGTCATCAGCCCAGCTCATGTAAGGATATAGCTAAGCTTCTCAGTTGCCAAGAGACATCTCTGTTTTTATGGCTAGTTCAAAAGTAAGTACACTGACAGGATGTGAGTTGTTGACAAGTTCATTACCTCAGTGGCAGTGTAGTTATGGTTTTCTCTCTGTTTCAGTCTGTTGAATGAATACGTGCACTGGTCTCATCTGTGCTTCTCCTTTTGTGAAATGGTTGTTTAAGCTCATACTGCTCTACCGGTTTATGCGTTTTTAGGAAAACAAAAAGTAGTGATGACACCACAGGTAATTCTTCAATATTAATGAGACAGTAATGATGCCTCAGTGTGTGTGCTTCAAGAACGCCATCTTGTTGTCCGTGCCATCATTTCAAAGATAGAAAACATAAAAAGAATTTTAAACTGTAACTGTAATTAATGTCTCCGTTGTCAAAATATAATCTAAATGGTAATTGTTTACCCTATCGCAAACAAAAGCAACTTTTCAAACTCAATTCAAAAGCATAGTGTTTCATTCAGTCACCCATTCTCTAGAGAGTGTTTGTGTTTCAGGCTCTGGAGAAATATAGTGCTTTCTCTAAATAACAAGATATTTTTGCTCCATTGATCTCAAGCTTTGTACTTCCACTGTCAGACATGGCTGTGTTCAGCTTTGGCTCCAGTAATCCCTGTATTTACAAAGTCATTCTCATGATGAGAGCGTTGCTCTTTTCAAGGCCACTGAGCTGTTGACTTCCGCCTGCATTGACTCTACAGAGAGATGTAATGAAAAACACATGCAGCTTTGTTAAAGATTAACACCTGCAATATGTCAAAACCAAATCATGAGTGTTTATCCTTCCTCTGCTGATTACAATGACATATCATTGTCTAATTGCAAGAAATTGTCGGTGATGTTTAGCTGCTACAACTAATCTTCTCATAATCATTTATAATTTTAATTAGGTCACAATTTACACTCTACATTTACACAATATATAGAACACTCAGAAATGTATACATTGATCAGCCTCTGACCTATGACCTCTGACGGGTGAAATGAAGAAACATTGATTACTTGGTTACAAGGGCACCTGTCAGATATACATGTATAATATATATAGTATATTATATAGTATATGTATGTGTGTGTGTGTGTGTGTGTGTGTATACACATATAGTATGTACAGTCTGAATAAATACGTGGCTTGGTTGTTGGTGCAAGATGGTCTGGTCTGAGTATTTCAGAAACTCCTGATCTACTGCCATTTTCATGCACAACCATCTCTAAAGTTTACAGAGAATGGTCCAAAACAGAGAAAATATCCAGTTAGTGGCAGTTCACCAGAGGTGCCTGAAACTGTATAACCAAAGTACCAAGTCTCTGGATATGTATTTGTCTCAACAGGAAGTGTCCCCCAATGGTGCAATAAATGTTGGATTATTAACCAATACACAGAAGAACGCTGTTCAGCCATGCACATAAACAGAAATGTTTCCTCTGGGCTCCTATCTGTACCTATACATAATTCATTTGAGCATAAAGTAATATGAGTTGTGACTGGAGTCTGGCAAGAGTCCACATCACATAACTTAATTAAACGCTGCTTCACTGACTGACAACTCCATTCTTTAGCATTATTCTTAGCATTAACAATGTGGTCTCTATCTGAAAGTAAAAATATTACATTTACAGTATCGTATTTCGTTGTTTTCTCTATGAACCAAACATGACGACAAATTGCACTGAAGCTGTTGTTAGTAATGACACATTAATAAGGATTTAATGTGTTATGAAAATGATCAGTTTATTATTAGAGTAACGTCAATGGCAGTAAAAACAGCTATTTGCTAACATGACGTATCACTGCTAGCTCCAGTGATGTTGTTTTTGTTTCACAGTAATGGATTTACTGTGTCACATAATGAACAGAGCAACTTTCAATATGAGCTGAATGACCGCCATGTTTCTGCTGTTCACTGTGGGTAATTAGTTGGTATGGTCCATGGGTAGTGGCACGCTGAAGTAGAGCTCAGTGGATTGATGGTCTCTCTGGTCTCTTCTAAAGCGGGGTTTTATATGAGCTGTCAGCCCACAACTTTCATGTGTCCATTTCTGCCGTCTCCATGCTGTCAATCCTCTCTCTCTTTCACACACACATATGCACACACATTCAGTTCACACTCGCCCTTAAGGTTATTCAGCAGCGTGATACATACTGAATGTGAGTGACAGGTCAGAAGTGTACAATAATAACTCAAGCTCTGCTTTCATCCCAATAGGAACTTTATCTCTGATGAACAGTTTTACTGATACCGTCAGGTACATCTCCTGAATAACCCCCATTTTTTTTCACACATTATGAAGCCTGGTCTGAATCTATATCGCCTAGAACCCTTTTCAAGTTTTCTCTTTCATGTATTTTTATCTGTCCTTCCACCTATGTGCATACTAATCACCATGAAACAGTAAAAGAAACAGTATCTGAAATATAAATATAAAATGTTGCACTTCCAGAAACATTGTTTAATCCTAATGAAACTTTCCCTCTGAAGAATTTACATCCTCATTAAAACCACAGTGAAAAATATCATTAGGGTCATTAGACACTGAGTCACACACATGCAGCCAGCATGCCTGCGCAAACACACAGACACAATCATATGCATGCACATACAGTACATACACACACTTGACATCAAACCCCCCTCACTTGGGCTTCAGCTTTGGGAATACAGCAGCTAAATTAGCATAATGAATTAATATCAAACGACTTTATCCAGCCTGCATAGCCTCACAGCTCCAAAGCTCCAACCAACTCTTTATCTTTAATGTGTCCCCTGCTATCAGCATTAGCACGGCGGACCACTCTTGGCATTGTTGTCAACCCTGATTAACTGGGTTAAGGTCCTAGTTCCAATACACAGGAATCACACACATTTCTGTAAAGAAATAGTTCAGGACTTTAATTTTGCAGTAACTAAATCACCACGCCAAACTCAGTTGCAAAGGTGGGTAATATTAGGTCACATGCCACATAGCAGTACTTGTCAACTCATGTACTGTACATATTTGTCATTTTGGTTTTTTTTGTCAGTATAATTGGTCTGTGCAGGGGATTTTTTGAGGCTCCTATGGCTGTAACCTTAAAGTTATTTGGTAATGTTGCTTTTTATTACTTTCTCTTTTTTCTTGTGATGAAACTAGGCTGTGTTTGGAGTTATAAAAACACATACATAAATTAATCTGTATAGTGTCTGATCTGTGTAGTAGAAAGTGATAAAACACTAAAAACGTATCTTAAAAAAATATTCCTTACACTCTTATATGGAGAAATGTTGATATGGCTGTCACATTTACTGCACATTTACTATATCCAACCCTGTCTCCTAGAATTCTTTTGATATATTATTAAATTGTTTAATTGTTACATTGTGCTGCCAAATGTAATCACTGCCTGGATTATGTCCATAGACAATGTTTGTTGAGTTAATGAAGCACTACACGTACTGCACGAGTATGGGATGAGATCACTGCCAGGATTCAAAACTGCAAAAAAAAGTTTTGCAAGGTCAAAAATAAGTTTTGAATGTCTGAAAAAAGTTTTGCAAGGTTGAAAATAAGTTTTGAATGTCTGAAATGTAATTTCTAGCAAATAATGCTAGATACATGTATCTAGCATACTTGGCACAGATACTACAGCACAGAGAACCGCGCATCCTAAATCGCGTGAGTCATTGGCGGAGCAGTCAGTCAATCCCACCAACCCGGCAAATACGATATGTGATTGGACCGTACATTGGCAGAGAGCAACAATAGGTTAAGAGCAACATGCGCCTCCTTTTTTTTCCCCCCGGAGTTTCAAAGTCAGAGTTTCTGAGTTTCACATGACTCGCAGACTCGCAGCTGTGGGGGCAAATCTCTGAAAAGTGGGTGTGAAATTTGAGTGAATTTTTTTTTCAGACATTCAAAACTTAGTTTCGACCTTGCAAAACTTTTTTTTGCAGTTTTGAATCCTGGCAGCGATCTCATCCACAGGGTGGATGGGGACATCCTGAGTCATATGTGTGGTTAAGTTTAGGCAAAAAAAACTCACAAATGGGAGAACAGATGCTACACCAGCTTTGCTTTATTTATCTAAACTGCTGTTTGTACTGCACTTACACTACCGTTCAAAAGTTTGGGGTCACCCAAACAATTTTGTGTTTTCCATGAAAAGTCACACTTATTCACCACCATACGTTGTGAAATGAATAGAAAATAGAGTCAAGAC
>JAVQJD010035964.1:0-22850 GCA_036023655.1 Nannoperca australis
TCACTCACTCACACACACACACACACACACACACACACACACACACACACACACCATGTCTATTAGGACAGGGCAAAAAGCACATGCGGCAATTTAAAATGATTTTGACTGCAATACTTTCGGCAGTGGTTTCTCCAAATGGGGGCTATCAAGATCCCCATATGCCACTATCCCACAATCACTGTCAGATGCAAGCAGTTGGATGTTAAACGTGTGTGTGTGTGTGTGTGTGTGTGTGTGTGTGTACCCTGCCGCTGTGAACAAGCCATGTCGAGCTGCATTGTCTTAATTATTGATAGTGGAAATAGAATCTAATGAAATTTCCAGCATCTTGAAACTAGAGCTCTTCCCATTGCACGTGCCTGAGAGTAATGAAGTCTGAAATGTCTCGTTCTGATCGACTAACAAATCAGTTACAACGTTTTTGAGAGAGCATTTGAGAGCTCGGAACCATCAAATCATTTCACCATCATTTTTGTGCAAAACTAAATGAGTTATGATTAAAATAGTTTCCGGTTCATTTTCTTTGATTCATCTACTAATAGTTGTAGCTCCTGATTTAAGGACATTTTGCTGGTAACACTTGTGTAATTTTACTTTAAATATAAGATTGAATGCAAGACTTTATCTATTGCTATGTTTTACAGTTTTTCTTCTTGTTACTTGGCTTTGATGTTTGAGCTCCACTGTGCAGAGTTTGTGGTACGTACAAGCATCATTTTGTGACATCACATCTAGCTTGGAGCCAATCACAGTCCAGTAAGCAGCTCACACAAGTGTGACGTGAGAACTTAAAACCTCCAGGTGGCAGATGCTGAGTGGACTGTACAGCAGTTGTCTCATCAGTAATAAGTGAGAAGGGGTTGATGTAATGTAAACATTTTTAAGAGATCATTTCACTTTTTGAGGGGAAAACCATTTCAGTCACAAAATATTATTCAAAGTAGAGTGTTTATATATTTTAAAACATATCAGGGATTTCTATGTAAAGGATCTGAAATCCCCTGCATGCTAATTTACGAAACTACAAAGTATTCAAGTTTTATGTTTCCAGATTTCTTTTAAGTGAAACTGGTGTTGTTTCAAATACTTTAAAGCCTGTTTTTAAGAAAAAGTAATGAATCAAGTTAGGCTAAACCTCATCTTCATAAAAATATGCAAAACTAAAACAAACACATGCCTATTTAATTATTAATTTAGCAGAATTAAAAGAACGTGAGAAGAAAAAGCAAGTGAGGTGCATCAGCTTTACCACAGAGGAGCAGTGAGCCCTCAAGCTTAAAATGAGGCTGAACTGACGTAACCTTGACAGTGTAATTAATATCATTTTAGGAAAAGAATAGGGAGGTGGCAAAACACACAGGGTGAGTGAACACGAAGGTAATTTCATAGTCGTGCTGGATGTGTGAGTTTGTGGGGGGGGGGGTTGTTGGATAGCTCTGTGTAATGAAGGCCCAACTCTGTGGGAACAGTTGGTCAGCGGTGCATCAGTGCGAAATAAGAGTGTCCTCATCTGAACTTTGTCCTGATGTCTAACAGTGGTGCTGTTTTCAGTCCAAACTTCAAGGACAAAAAAGCCAAATAAGGTCTTAGGCAAAAAGAAGAAGTCCCCTTCATAGTGTTTGTAGAATATCTTTCTCCAGAACGTTTTGGATGCCACATTTATCCATCTGTCAGTGCATATAATAGTGTTTATTCCATGACTAATATCTTTGCCTGGACCACTCGTCCACCTAGCTTATTGGACAGACGTCAAGTCCAAAACAACCTGGTGTGACAGTGATTTTTCAATTTTTTGGTTTATCGGAGTTCAAACTGAATCCCCACTGTACCAGAGTAGTGGTATGTTCAAAAGAGATGACGCCAAACAATGCAGCTTTGGTCTGAAAACATTAGAGCCCCTCAGCATACTGTGATTTGGCATATTCTGTGTATGCACTTGGTACCACACTGCGCCGTCATCCTGCCGAGCCATCTGTGTAGCAACAGATTACCAGGTAGCTCTGTTAATCCAGGTAGGCCGCGCCACGACAGGGAGGAAATGAAGCCGAGTGGAAAATGTTTAAATCGCTAAGACCCACGTTTCCACTCAGGCTTAAAGCTCATGGCTTGACTTTGACACACCAGGCTAGCGCAACAATGGGCTAGCAAGCAGTAGGCTTATCAGGCTCAGTGATTTTGTGATCTTTATGCGGATGATTGGCAGCTCTGTGTTTATCAACTCACTTTCACCTTGCCAAAGTTTGAGATTGTTTGCCTCTCTCTCTCAAATTGCAAGGCAACCTTTTCTTCCATCCGCCGTCCTTGGAGGATTAGAGACCAGGAAGCACAGTTTCTGTTTTAGTCCATCCATCCATGACTGTAGATTTGAGTTTGGGAAAGAAAATGCTGAGTAAGGCTGTTTTTTTTTTGTTTTTTTTTTAAAGACAGAGGATGATCTTTTTCTGAACATCTTTGTAAAGAAGTAGAGCTGGCACCTGAATGATGCATCACATTTGGATGCTTAACTATGTTTTGCTTTGCAGCTCCTTTATGAATATTCAGGTCAGAGATGCTCTGACTAAAGCTGTTTTTAGTGCCTTTCAAAGGTGCCTTCTCTCATTACACTGCACCATGTATACCAGCTCCATCGCCTGCTTATTAGATTTAGTTAGACAGAGAACATTCTGCTAATTAATGCTGCCGGCAGGCTGTGTGTTTGTGCATGCGAGCCAGTGTCTGTGCTGAGATCTTCTCATTAGTGTTTGTGTGTGCATGCTAGCGTGCATGGTTGTCTGCCTCTATGCCAGTGTGCAACTGAGAAATGTAAATGTTATTTCTGTTTGCGTGTTTGTGTGTGTGTATGTATGTGTGTTTGCCTTTGACCCTCGGCTGAGGCAGGATATGCAGGCAGACAGGCAGAAATTTGCATCGGCAGCAGCACCAGGGATCTGTTTGATCTGTCCACTTATAACACGTCAGGTGGCCTTCCTGCAGAGAACCTGGGCAGCTATCTCATTTCTCAGGCAGAGAGACATACACAGATGGGGAGAGAGAGCGGGCACACTGGGGCTGAAGGGGAAACCAGGGGTAGAGAGAGAAATAGCAACTGAAAAAGAAAACAAATGAGGACATGGGTGGATTTAATAACGGCGAAGAAAGAGTGATAGTGATAGAGTGGTAGATAGTGATAGAGTGGACAAGGACATGGAGGGAAAAAAGCTAGAGAACGAGTGATGGAGGCAGATAGTGAGTGGAAAAAGTGATAATGGGAAATGGAGGGGAAAGAGAGAGAAATGGAAAATAAAGCGTATTAACAGATTTATTATTTCATTCTGTTGTGCCTCATCACACACTAATGTATGTCTCAGAGTAATGGAAAACTGAAATGAGCACACTCTGACCCATACAGCTCAACTGCACAAGTAGATCTTGTCATTTTTACATTTGGATGCAGATTTAAAGCACAACTCAACATACATGCAAGTCAAAGTGTAGCGCAAACACTTGTGCACGCTCACGCTGGCACTTCCCTCGTCATCCCCATATTGCAGTACTGTGTACCCCAGTGGTTCTCTATAATGTAGTTCTAAGGTACCCTCACAGCCTGTCATCTGATCTTTCACACCCCTTCATCGACTGCCACCTATCATGTTCCAAACACCATTGATTATATAAAAGGATATTACAATATTTAGAGTCAATATTTAGGTTGGTTTGCGCAGCATTCGTACTGCTACCACTTAGAGTGAAACTGAATGCACCAACAGTATCATTACCTTTAGCTAAACATTTCAACTGTCATTACTTGTTTACTTTTGCTTTAGATAAGCTTTTATTCTTTTTTTTTTCTTTTTTTTATAGTGAAGTGTCTCATCTTACACACACACACACAACCATAGAGCCGCTTCTCATTCTCATATTGTCCGACCGTTATGTTTTCTAGAACATAATACTTAGCTCCTATGAATTATAAATGCTTATGGTTTCCAAGTGACTTATTTTTAGGGTGCACACGTGCATGCAAACACACACACAGCTTGCTTTACAAAGGCAGGGTTACGTCCTCTCCTGAGGCATGCAGAGGTTACACTGAGCACTTTGTAGTGTGAATTTATGTGTGTGTATTGGATCGGTGTGTTTTTGTGAATGATAGGCATGCTAGTATGTGTGCAAATCTTCAACTTCTGAGGAATAAGTTATGCATTTCTGCGTGTTCCTTGTACAGATGAGACATTCAGTTATCATGAATTCAGTCTGTAGTTACTGCTTTTCTGCAACTGTACCTGCTTGCATTGTTGCTGGGGAAATGGCTGTATGATGGTGGCAACTTGTCTCATTTTTGTATTACTAGCTATTAAACTTTACTCACTTGAAATGTAACTTTACGAGTTGTTGAAAGGGAAAGTTTTCTTGACAGATGTCTTCAGCAGAATAAAGATAATATCATTTAATCTGAGAAACATCTTGAAGTTGCTTTGTGCTGGAGACAAATGAAACTAATATCCAACTTGGCACAGGAAGTTTGCTTTTCTCTGGAGTTCTCGCTAGTTTCCATGGAGACAGACTTGATCCTCTTTATTTTAATTTACAAACAACATGAATTGTCAGCCTTTAATGTAATAGGACCGGTGATGCTGCTACTTGTGCTTACGAAGATGAAACGGACACATTTTTACTTTCATGTCCACAAATTGCCTGTCAAAGTGTTCAACACTGGCATAAAAGTCTTTTATTATTTACAAGGTCTTTTGTTGTTAAATACAAGAATTCTGAATTGTTAGTTAGGATTAAATCATACCATGTACACAAGATCATCCACATTTTCTTCCCAAAACTTAAGAGCAGTTTTCTGTTCTTCCGAAATCCACTACCTTCCACTGATACTCAAGGCCCTGTGCCCTGTCTGTTGCGTACAGTATGTGTTCCCTTTAATTGCAGTACATCTGACTGTTCCTGAAAACCATTAAAACAAAGAGACACCACCTCTTGGAGTAGGCTCTATCTGCATATTGTCACTAAAAGCAGAGGAGGCGTGATTCAGCTTGCCCAGCCCCCTCCACTCCTTCTGTTTGAAATTAATGGCTCCATCCACTCACGGTGACACTGATGTACTATTAGGGGCAGGTTACTGCTTAGCCTAGTGGAATCAAGGTTGCCCAATACATAAATCAAGCCCCAGTCTGGTGAAGCAGTTGGTTTATAATGTTGCTGCACAAGCAGGGTTTTGAAGACCATTCGATATAATACGAGAGAATGACTGAAGGCTGGACTTCCACAATGATGTTGTTTTGGTGTAGGTCTGTGTGTGCACAGTGGCATGCAAGTGTACACACTCACACACACACTCACACTTTTGTGAGTAGAGTCAGAATTGCAGTTGAGTGTGTTCCCCCAGAAAAGAAACGCTGTAGGCTGGGTGCCTGCTGGCTGAGCTATAAATAGCCTCCTGGTGACTGCAGGACTTGGAGCCTAATGTGAGGGAGAGCATCTTCCAGAGATGTCCACATTCATTATTAAAAACGTATCAATAAAGCCAACGTCAGGCAAATCTACAATATCTCAACAACGGAATATTTAATATGAAGATAAACCAGTTGGTATAAACAGTGCACTATTGCTGTTTCAGTTCTGTTAACCTTTTGTCTGCTGTTTAATAAATCAGCAACATTTAGATATCAGGCATTAGCAGCGAGCAGGGATCCAAGCCATCAGCAGCTCTAGAAAAATGGGTTTTAGCAACTGTCATTTTTTTCCGAGACAGAAATGTGAGAATTATTTCTGGTTGCTTTATAGGAGGAAGGAGAAAATGCATAGTACAGTTCTACATAGACATGTAAAGTAATAGTTGTTGTAATGGTACTGATGTTAATATTAATCAAAATAATACTATTAGCAATAAGTATGAGGCAGCAGGTGCAACTATAGATCTGGCATTAATGTTAACCTGAAGTGAACGGATGTTTGCAGTGTATTTGACTATACTGAACTGTGCAGTACCCAGTAGCAGAACAGACCCGGGGCATGTCTGGATACAAGAAATCGTTCAGCTCCAGAGGCTTTCCTCTCAGGACCTCTTGACCTTTTCTCTCTCAGGTCTTTCCGCACACAGTTTTATCTGGAGGAAGATGTTTGAATGTCAGTGTTAATGGAAAGCTCCAGGGTCAAACTGTACTTCAGCTCAAAAGCTGTGAGTCTTTGATCGGGTTTGAACAAAAAATAATTAAGCTGTTGTGAATTTGAAATCAGGAACGCTTGCCTTTTTAGATTGATGGGGATCTTAATTTCAGGCTTCTGTAACTGACGGCAGTGGGCCGTGTGCCAAGTCTAACTTTGTTATGATATGGCGCTATATAAATAAAATTGAAATTGAAATTGAATTGAAGTCCACCAAACACAAAACATAAAAGTTTATTGCCCATCTCTAACCTTGATTTCATGTCCTGTTGGTTAGGTTCAAACTTCCTGTGCGCAACCCATATCATCCCTGTGAAGAACGAGGAGGGCGTCGTCATGATGTTCATCCTCAACTTCGATTACATCCTGGACGAAGGCAGCAGCGACTCACTGGAGAAACTCAACCACACCTCACCATCCAAAGCTTACCAACGTGAGTAAAGACAAAAAGGGGGCTGGAGGGGAGGAGGTTAGTGCAAGATAGCATGACATATGGTGGAAGCTTTTTTTCCCTAAACATGGTAAAAATAATTTCTGTTCTCACATGTACTGCATGGACTCCAGTGGAGAAAAGGAGTGATAGTACAGTAACGGCCAGTCATGACCTTTTACTTGTAACCTTTTCCCACATCCACAGCAATTTGTGTCATAAGAATTTGACATAACCCTAATATTAATTTGGTCTGCCCTGCTAGATGCTCTAGTGGACACATGTCTAGTTTCTTGCCTTTGTAGCATAATGCTTAAACTTCAGGCATAACTTGTAGCGATCTGTAGTTCTCCTCTACTTGCAGCAGTGCAGCATGGGAAATCCCTGCTAGACAGCTCCTTTGGCATGTTGACACCAGCGTTTAGCAGACACTGATGCGTTAGCCTGCCATCATCTCAAAGGTCTGGCCCAATTATAGCTCATAGCCTGCCAGGACGGCCTGATGAACTACTGGGGCAGTGCTGGAGAGCACTCCGCTTCCCAGAGCTGTCGGTGTAATAGTGTATAATGCCATTCCCCTGTGGTGCTCTCCAACATGCTCTTGATGCCTCCTCTCTCTTCTGTCTCTCTTTCTCCACTTTCTGTCTGTGACACATAAAGCATCAGCATGGAGGACCAGAGGTCACCTCTAGATTACTGTAATTGGATGAGGCCCCTAACAGGCTGCTTTGCCTCATGGGGTGTGTGGCAAAAAGAGTGGGGATGCGTGTGTTGAGTACATGAGCAAGTGTTTGTGTGTGTGTGTGTATACACGGACTCTTGTGAAACCATGCATGAATGTATAAGCGTTTCAAGTTGAGCGTGTGTGTTTGTGCAGGCGTGTACGTGTCACTGATCAGGCCTTCCTTTTTCACTTTTCTATGGGAGCTAATTGCTCAGCCTGAGGACAGGGCAATTCCTGATGGAGCAGGCCTCCGATGAATTAGTCTTTTCATGCCTATCTGAATATCTAAGTGGGCGTCCCTGCAAATCTGGTGGTGAGGTCCACATTTGTTTATAAGGTGCAGGACACCACCTCTCTCTGCCTACATGCAACCTCTGCCGTCCCAGGGATTACCTGATAGTTGGCATTTCTTGCCCTTATTTCATCACAGCTAACTCTAGAAACCTAATATTGCGCTTTTTACTAACAGATGGTCAGAGGTCACAAATTATGAACTGCATAATTTAACATCACAGATGACCACACTGATGATATAAATTTAACACAGAGTAACTATTCAAGGAATGGCACTAGTGTTTGTGTACGAGCAGCTGCCTTTAGACGGTGTGAGCTGATGATCCATGAGTTACATTATCCAGACTCCTTCTGGGGAATGAGAAGCCATGAATTACGCACTGCTTATCGATTGCCTTTGCCGCTCAGCGACGATCCATCCATTCTGTAACCTACTTGGATTCTCCCATTTTGCTTTCATGTGGCTGAGCAGGACCCCTTCCACAGATCCATAAAGTACACAAGGCAAGTGGCATTTAATGTTTTGGCCACCTTCTAGTGGTTTAAAGGGGAAAATGTTTTAGTGATTTGGTGCACTGTGATTCATATGTTGTTGTTGCGAGGCTTTCTGAACATTTCGACCAATAATAAATTGGTTTAGACCCTGAAAAGTTGGTTCCCAGCCTTGGATGGAGAGGGCAACAGTGGTCTCTGGTCTCTACTATAGTAATAGTCTCTACGTCTCATCATTAAACAGAACAAAAACGTGCATCAAATTGGTGTGATCTGCCATGTTGCTTCTATTGTTTACTTCCATTGTGCAACGCCCTCTGTTGATGACACATCCTTGATTACACTAGCTCCGCCCACTAGGTAGCACCAAGGTTCCAAGAATCTTTAACAGAGCTGGTTCAAAAACCAGAGCTAACTTAACGAAAACAAATGCAGAACTCAACAAATGACTTCACTTTAGGTTACGGGTCCTCAAGTTTCCTCTCTTGGAAAAGGCTTATTTGTGGCCTTTTCTGCACACAAATTCCATAAAGAATTCAAACTAACTACTGTTAAGTCAGGCTCATTGCAATCCTACTTTAATTTTCTCTCTGTATAAATGAGTGCGGGGCATAGTGGAAACACAGCAGAATTATCCATGTTATTCTCTAGAGGTGGTGAGTAATAGGAGGACTGGGAGCCCAGGTAAAACACTCCCTTAAGGTTAAAAAAACACTGCATGACAATTAGCTTTTTTTCCAGCAAAATTACAAGAGCAAGAGACTGAAACAAAAGGACCCAAAGCCGTTTTTGTCCCCTTTTTAGGATGAAGGCTTATTGTTCTCTTTCTACATCTCCCCTGACATCTGAATCATGCTCACATTACAGGAAGACATTTCACTCCCCAGCACAGGGATCTGAGGGCCCAATTAATATTCAATGCAAATATTACTATCTGGTATCATAGCAACAAGGGCCACTGCTCGTCCATTGGTTGTGTAAAGCCACTGGTGAGTTTTTGCAGGCAAAGAAGGAGAGGGTTGGAGAGGCAGTGAGGGTGAAAACATACACACACACACAACCCTGTAACAGCTCTCAAAGGGCAGCATATTCCTGCAACGTTCAGCCCTTTCAGTTTCACAATTAAATATAGCTAGGATGTTCTCAGCACACCCTGAATGCGTGACTGAATTATGAGCTAATTAAAAGATTTGTGGTGTATGTTTATCCTGTAGGCTCAATAATTAGAATGTGAACGCTCACAAGCCACCGTTCATCATTTTGTCAGGGTGTGGTTTTAACAGTCGGCGCAAAGTGTTAAAATCAAACTATCTCAAATGTGAAATGCTAATCTACACAATTGACCACAATTGGAACAAATATAAATGTTGTAATATTGCACTGGTGTGATTGGAAAAGGGAATCATTTTCCTTTGGAGGGTGTTTGAGACGGCCCCTCTAAACAGAGTTTTGCTGTATTGTGCAAACTCACTGGAATATAAATTGGACATCAGAATGATGGATCAAGTGGTATTATTTATCAGCAGTCTTATCTGCCTCACAGCACCCAGCTCAGATGAAACAGAACTTTGTTCATGATTTTTTTGCAGAAGCAAGAACAATTAATTAAACTTCATTTCATCTTCATTACGATGAATGGCTTGTTTAGTCATACTGCACTGTAGATTTGAGCGCTAGTTTCAGCTTCAGCTCTGAATCACCAGTTAAATGCAAATGATTATTTCCTGCGTCATCAGCAACACATTACACTGAACCAACACAGAGCATTGTGTCTAAAATTAGTTATTTCCTCTCTCACCCCAATACAATGAGCTATGGTTTATGATAAAGAGGCATACTGCTCCCTACTAATTGTCAAACACACTATTTTTTATTTAACCACCTATCGTGTCTCTGAATGTCCTTAGCTGTTCCACTCTTTGCAGATACTGGAGTTGAACAGGGTATGTCAAATACAGTATGCTGTAGTGCTCAAGCAAATATCCAAAGGGGATCTAATGATGTGGTGTGAGGTGGTGGTTTCATAAACTCATGTCTGCTCATCCTTTCTTTTCTTTTCTTTGACTGCCTTTGCAAAGGGACTTGGTTTTCACTACGCCTCGTGGCTGTAAGACTTGTTTTCCAGGCCTGAGACAGCGTTCTGATATATATGGCATATGTTGATGCAACTAAATGATTCACAGCATTGCAGGCCATGGTTTATTATTTATAACATGTTTGAAGATATTGTTAGATGCAACTAAATGTGCCTATTTTTGAATAATGTGTGCTTGTGTGTGTGTGTAGCGTGCATGTATATAGCATCGCCTACCTGCATTCATTTGAAGACACTTCACACTAAACTTAACTATATTCTTATGTTTCCTCACTTTTCCCTGCATAACGTTCTCGAACTACTTACTGTTATGACAGCAGCACCCTAAATATCGTCTGTTACATTCTCCTTCATCTCCCCAGGAGCCATGAATCACTCATTAAAATCCTGAACACAATCCTTTTATAGGGCTGACTCCTCAACGCACTACTGCCATTCTAATATTTCAGCAAATGTCCTCCTCCATGAATAATTGAAGGAAATTGAAGATTGAACTATTGCCTGAGGCAGAACGGGCATTTGTTTTGATCTGCCAGGGTCTTTTTAAGATAGCTGCATTGGCAGGCTTTTCAGTGCTATTGGCAAACAAGTACGAGATATCAGCAGGGATGTTGAAGACGGCAAGCAAGTTCTGCTACAAACACCATGAAAACACTACACAAGGTCAGTGGGGTTATGTCGATCCCACTGGCTCATTAAAAACTACCGCGCACTCTGTTTTTACACTGTGCTTGGTGTCAAAGCAGTCAAATAACTTAGACTCTTCATGATAGTTAGATATCCACTGCCTTAGAAGTTGTGTTTATGTGTAATATCAATTGACCTCAGGCACTTGTGCACTCAGTGGTGTTGGTCAGCACAAACCGTTGTCAGATGTATTGGTGTGGAATAATATGACCAGATTCTCATTGCTCCCTCTTTTTCTCTGTTAGGTAAAGGGAGGTTCTTTCGCTTCCGTTTCCCGGCCTTACCTCTCCTGGGCATCAGCAAGCAGTCCCTTCCCCAGGAAGACCCAGATGCCGTCCTGGTGGACTCCCCTCGCCACAGCGACGGCTCTGTGGCTACGCGCGACTACCAACTTCCCGCCACCCGCGAGAGCTGCAGTCCCTCCTACGCCAACGACACCCGCGCCCTCATCGGCCCCAGCCATTGCTCCACCCCCGTGTCCGGGCCTTTGGACCACTCGTCACCCAAGGGCCCCTGGGACCGTTCATACCCGGACCAGGCCATCGCCCAGACCCAACAGCAGAGCCAGGAGGACACACTCGTTGCAACTCCATCAATCCCCGGCCTCACTCCAACCGCCTCCAAAGAGAGCATGTGCAGTATTCGCAGAGCCTCCTCCGTACATGACATGGAGGGCTTTGGGGCCAACTCCAAGATGGTGTTCAGGGACAGACATGCCAGTGAAGGTAGGAATCTCCCGCTGTATTATGCCCTTAATGTAAAGCACTCAGTGGTCACAGCTGTTCTACTTGTAGTTTAAGATCCCTCCACTCCAGAACATGGTGTTATTGTTATGTCACTTGGATATTTGTGCAGAGTTGGACACTAGGAGCTTGTTTTAATATTCAACTGCTGAAGGACAAAAGCTTCTTTATGCTCACCTCAAATGTCAGTTTAACACATGGACGTAAATAATCACTTTGTCATCACAACTGGTGTGACAGCCAGAAGTGTGACACAAGTGATTGTCACACTTGTGTCACAATCACAAGTGTGATGTGGAAACTTGAAGCCTCCTGTGCAAATACACTGAGAATGCACTACAGTTGAAATGACACATATTTGCATATTCCTAGATTCTGGATATTTCGATGGAGTTGATGTCATATTTGTTTTTACATCCCCTCCAAACATGTGTGAAGGAGACAGTTTTTGGCCCTTGACAGTGCATGGTTGGTGATTACTGCTCTAACAAAACCAGTATTTGCCAAGTGATACCAGCTAATAAGAGTGATAAGATGTGGCCAATACCCAAATGTTGCATTTTACAATAAGGAATTTATTAGCCGTAACAAACATTGGCTATAATTAGGTTATATTAACTACCAAAGTCCCTGTGGTCCCAAAATTGGAGATGTGAAATGTGGCGTGCCAGTCTGTAAATCAGCATTACAGTGAATCACCATCTATACTGCATGCTATCGATCTTCCCTCGAGTCTAACTCCCTCATTAGCCTTTTGGCCCTCATTTGGTTGAGGGTAGAAGTTTCCCAGACTGGCCCCGATTCCTCCAGGCCAATCAGTCTACCCCATCCCCTTATCTGCAATCCTTGCTCAAATAGCTCCCAGTGGCTGACACAGTAATATGTCTACTTCATAGTAATGAATTGTTCATGGGGGTTTAGTGCCAGCCCCTATTTGTCATCATAGAAAACCAGAAACTCTTCTCACCCCCACTCCCCTTTTTCTTTTTTCTCCAACGCTGTGCTGCTGCCACCACAGACAATGGTCGCAATATTAAAGGTAACAAACAGCAGCCTGCTTCACCTTGAGCTGTTCAATTTTAGCATGTCTATTGGAAACTACATGTATACTGCACAAAGCCTGCATGATGCATGAGTTTTCCACATGACTGAGGTATATGTTGAATGCAAATGCCTTGGTGGGTGACTGATGGTGTGTTTTGTAAGTTCTTGGGCCGGAGCCTCAAAACACTGGCACAGCACTAAATGACTTCGTCTCAGTGCACATGACCTGCTGAACCCTAGCCAGTCGCCCAGGGGAAGGCTCAGCAAAAAAAAAAACACACTGGCCTCTGCACGCGCTTGCATGATGCAAAACATTAAATCACTTTCCTGCTTTTGTTCATTGAACAAAATCAATGACGCTTTACAAGATGATGTCTCCCACTGTATGTAACCTCCGTTTTCTTCTATGCAACCTCTGGTTCCTTGTTGCCGTGTCTTAGTGAATGGAAACCTGAACGTGTTTCCATTTGAAGTCTATATGCTCACCCGTGTCCTTTTCCCATGATACTTAAATTGCAAAGGAACTGTAGCAGTGTTTATGCTGCATGTGTTTCCCAACATGATCTCACTGACAGATCATGACTTAATGTATTAATGTTAAATCGTGTTGAGGAGTTCCCAAACTTAAAGTAGAACTGACCAATGTTGATGTTTTTTAATATTAGCAGCCCTGTACGAATATTAGACTTCTATAAAGGTTTACTGACAGAGCTGCCAACGTGCCATAATGTGATCTTTAGTAATGTTGATACCCATGACTACTGACCCTGCAATCCAACCACCCTTCCATATTCCCACTTCCCCCCCTTCACCCCCCATTTCTTCTCTCTCCTGGTTTGCCAGTATCTCGCTCCTGGATGGCTGGGGGTATGGCTTCAGCTTTTCCTTTTTTAAGTTTTTTTTTTTTTTTTTCTTTCATGACTGCAATGATGTATTCTTACTGTGGCATGTATTGAAGCTGTGCATGCACTCTCTCATCCTCAGCTGTCTGTTTCTCTGTCCTTGACTCTCAATCACTGTACTGTACTTTGTGAAAAATAGTGCAACCTTCCTCTGCTGGCTCACACCGCTGAATCAGCACTTCTCTCTTTTTCACTTTTTATCACTCATCAGGCCACATGTCGGTGTGTGTGTCACAGTGCTGTTAAATGTTGTTGCAGTGTTTAATGCTGTCACAAGAAGGCAGGGAGTCTGTTTTCATTATGCTGTGAACTTGTAGACAACATTGCACAGTATGATGAGGGAACACTGAATTAATTCAACACTAATCCAGGCTTCATCAGACAGATCTATGGTTTGCCTAAGCGTGTGAAGTCACATTCTGATTGTGCATTGAATTTCTTTCACCAACAGTGTTCTTCATTATCTTTTAATGAGAAACCTTGAAAGGCCTCTTCACCCTAGACAGATCAATCAGAGGCTGTAGAGTTTGTATTTCAGCTTCTGTTGTATTCTGCGTGTTGTGTTGTGGTTGAACTCACTCCAAAAGTAAGAGCCACTCCATACTCACAACCCATGTCACAACAATCACAAACGAACACTAGACTGTTCTCTGATGTCCACGATTCAGAACGCCTATTAAGTCAACAATAGCCCCAACCATAGTATAAGATGTGGCAACTTTTAACGATGACATCCCCTCTCTGTCGCCTTCTCTTTCAGGGCCGCTCAGCCAGATCAAATCCAGCCTGCTCGGCTCCACCTCCGACTCCAACCTCAACAGGTACAGCACCATCAACAAGATTCCCCTCATCACGCTCAACTTCTCTGAGGCAAACAATGAGAAGAAGTGCCCCTCCCCTCCGTCCTCTGAGAAAACCATAATCGCCCCAAAGGTCAAAGACCGCACGCACAATGTCACCGACAAGGTCACACAGGTAAGGTGCAAACCACAAAAACCAGTCAAAGGAATATGTGAAAACTCAGTTGAGGCTGAGGATGTTTTACTGCGACATGTTTCATTCCTGAGTGTATCTGAATGGATCCAAGCAACAGTATTTTAGCAAATCAGTGTCCTATATGAAAAATGATGCTATTAAATGACAGTTACATTTTGGAATTTGAATCACAGATATTACATTGGTTAGAAAATGATCATCCTGTCTGTCTACAGGCCACAGAATGTTTGATTGTTGGTGCAGCTTTCAATTATTTCTTTTCTATAAATGAGTATTGAGGCACATAAACAAATGATTTTTGGAATTAGTTTCTATGACTTTACAATCATCCATTGAAGGATGTTATTACATTGCTGCTCTCTTCAACCATTGCTTGTCTGATAGTTCATCATGCTACTGCAGGTGTTGGTGTTCTCTCTCTGTAGAGGTCTGGCTGTGCTTGGGTTCCCTTCAGATCATGTCTCTTTTTTTAAATTTTATATTCATTAATGCAGGTTGTGTTTGGGTAGGTTTACCACAGGTCTGTCTTGGATCAGGTCCAACATTTTGGACCCATGAAACCTCCAGTTTTAACAGATGCTCTGCTTTTATCTGCTCTCCAAGTGCTAATTTAATTTCCATGTACAGTATTTCAATCAGCATCATGTTCATTTGGAACCTTAAAATCCTTCTTTCTCTCTGGCGTAATACAATGGAGACATTTTTCTAAATGACCTCGAACTTCGATTGGCTTTTTTGTGCTGACATTTCTTTTCCAATCTATCCATAATTTTGTCATCCGGATTTTCCATGTTGTCATTTTACAATTTTCTCTTCTATTGCATGTGTATCCATCCTCAGATAGGGATTCCTCCTCTGTTGCTTCTTCCACATTTTCCCTGTTAAATGTTTTTGGGGAGTTTTCCCTTGTTGTATTACAGGGTCTAATGACAGAAGACAGAATAAAACTGACTTGACCTGACTTACTTTATTATCGGCCGGCACATACACTGATACATCTGCAGTAGATATGTCGTCTAGCTCTAATTATTTCAGTGTTGTATAAAATCCATCAGCCAGCTGTTAGTATCTGCTCTTTTCTGAGAGTAAAACTGGAAAAGAGTTAAGAACCATGGTGGGCATGTGGTTTGCATTTATTAATAATTCATTCCACCAGTCATTAGTTGGCTGTCTGAGGTTGTGCAGACTGGACTGGAGAGACATTGGAATTCAATAGTGATGTTCATCATAATATCATTTACTATCATCACAAATCACACTTGCACAGATTGAGCAGCCGATGAAGTCAGCAGATTGCCTCCACACCCCTGCCCGTCCTCTCCCCACCTGTCCTCTGTGTGCCTAGGGATGATTAATTGGAACTCAAAGGGTGTGATATGTGAAATGGCAGAGGGGTTTCTATAACTTGCGGCGGATAACCAGGGATACTCTTACCGCTGGCAGACAGTGTCCAGAGCTCAGGTGGTATTTCTAGACTTACAGACTGGGTTAGAGGTCATCCTCACCTTCCCTGCCAGCGCAGAGAGGCAGCACTGAGTAGTCGAGGACTGTGAGTGAATGAGTTCCCAGGGGTAGGCCGAAGCTGCCCCAAACCACTGATTAGGTCTCAGTTTTGCATTTTGCCCATTAATGGTGTAACAGATAGAGGGCACTGAAACTGACCCAACAAAGGCAACTTCAGCTTCAGGCCTAGACTGGAGCCAGAGGCAGAGGCAGAGACAGAGCAGACTACAGTGCATGCTGACCTCCCCGTCCGGCAGTAAAGTCAAAGTTATTAAGCAGGCTCGTTAATGCAGTTGGAATGGACTTTTGGAACCTGTGGCCAGACTGCTGTGTAACTTCTGCTTTGTAAGGTTGTGTTCAACAAAACTGGTGTGTATATTAGCACGTTAACCATGTAAGTGTAACATCCCAGCTGGAGACATTTATCGCATTTCATCTGCTCGCTCTCTTTCCTTAATGTTTCTTGTCACTCTGTATTGTCCATTTTAATATATTAGTACAATGTTACAATTACTGTTCTGCCTGGAAATCGGCTGTCAAATACACATTTCACTGGTAGCTCTACCAGTATGTCTTGAGCCCCCAGTCCCCTGTTGCTCCTTCTATGACTGAGCATATGGTGTCATTTCTGTGTTTTTCTTACTGCATGCTGTTAAGTGTTATAATCATAATAGTACCAAATAGATAAATAAGGCATGGGGGGATTGCACAGTATCCCCATCTTCCACAGTTTATGTCTGTAAACAGTTCTCTAGACACCTGACTGTGAGGAACAGAAAGCAGCAGCAGATGTCTTGAAACCAACTCCGGACCCCTCTGGGTTCATCTTAAGCCACGATCAAGGCGTCTGAACAGACACACTCTCTCCTGGCCCTGGCTGCCTCACAGCTACCTCCACAGATGGAGGGTTCACCCACGAAGCTGGTTCACTAAGAAAGGAAGCGGATCTCATGCTGTTTCTTACATTTTGAACGTCTCAGTGCATGCGGCTCATGTACACATGAGTCTTGGATGCCCACAACTTTCCATTGATGTCTCATTTTAAACTTGTTGGGGTTATCTGAAGCTCAATGTGGAACCCAACCAGCGGCCCATGCATCATTTTTAATGAAGGAAGCCACGTGATTAACCACACAAACATGAAACAACACTCCACTCTTATAAATAATACCCCAGCCCTGACAGCACAGGCCAAAAAGAACCAGAGAAGGCTAGAAAGCTGACGCTCATTTGCATATCGTTTGAAGCCAAGCCAAACTCACAGCGAGCCTTCCATTATCGCACAAGAAAGAGTTCATTTGCACCACGTGTACGTAGCTACAGTAGGTAGGTTAAATAATTAAGATGGATCTTTTATTTAGAAACATATTGCACTTCAACACGTTAATCCAGCACTAGCTTTGTGCCATGTATCCATGCACGCTGAATGCTGTTAGTGCAGAGTTCCAATCTTGTGTGTATCATCACAATTGATCATAAAGTGCATGATAGCAGAACAGCATTTGTTTGAGGACTTGAACACATTGAGATAGATTGGTAGTTCATTATGCTTATAATGAAGTGGCAGCCTGATAAATAATAGAACACATTCCCTTTGTCTGTCCTTTGGTTTCTGATCAATTTCAAAGGTTATCCCATATCAGAGGGTAAAAGTGTTTGACCCTCCCCATCACACAGAAGGCTGGAGTTCCTAATAACCAATTGAATTATTAACACTTCAGCCTTTTCTTGTGCCAAACATCATCCTTCTGGCCCCCATTGCACTCCTCTCAATCACAGGGGTTATGAAGGTGACCAGGGCAGAGATAAGGGGATACACAATGAGTGATGGAGACCAGAATAGTTAAGGTTTTTTTCTTTCCGTTTCATTCTCTCGCTCCCTGGTACACAGTAACGGTCTCTCTGCCCTTGCAGCTTGTGTGCTTTACCTGCCTCTCTCGTTGCATTCCTCCTCAGAGCACCAATAATCAGCAGTAAAAGCCATGGCCTGATAATTCCTGGCTATTGATGTGTCAGGCACTTAGATGAATAGATGTACCCTGTTGTCGCACCTATAATTACCTCCAGGTCATTGAGACTCTTATCCGAAGTGGTCCATGACAGTCCCTCTAATATTGATGTTAAATGATATCCGGGTATATATGGTAACTGCAATAACAGAGATAATGATCGTGATATCCAGGCTCGATGGAATGGATGATGCCTCCATCCTCAATGCAAAACACAGTTAGGAATTTATGCATGCTGTTGTTTTCTGCAGACAAATCATGCAAATGTGTGTGTTGTGTTGTTTTGTTACCTGATTCTCAACTTCCCAGATATTTTTGTCCCAACCACTCATGATAAAAATTCTTATCCCCACAACAGCAGTACTAGTCTAAGGATTTTCCCAAGGTTATGGAACATGCCTCCAGAGCAGTTTTTTTATATGCATAGTTTACATAGTAAATTTCAAATTATTATTGGACTAGAAGCTGTTTTTTTTGCCCATACTTAAAACATGAATGATTTATTTGGGGGAATTCATGCCTCCAGTAATCTGTTCATGGAAGGTTTTCTTCTAGTGAGGAGATAATGTTGCAGTGCATCTGCAGCGGGATTGTACTGTATGTACATGTACAGTCTAATGCTGCCACATTACTCGCATGTCGGCTAACGTGACCCTTACTATCTTCAGTCATGTCATAGTACAATTCCACATACTGGCACGCACAACAATGTAAAGGCTAATTTGTGTTTGCTTATGTTAAACTGTATTTACATTTTACTGAATTTAACCGCAAGTCATGTATAAGATCCTTGTTTGTCATTCTAACCTGATCTAAATGGGAATTTTATGCAGAAACACTTTGCAGTGGAGAATTTGAGGATATGTTTCCTTCGATTACACAACCAACTTTTGTGATGCAGCACTGCATGACTTGAGCGGGACAGAAAAAGAAAAAAAAAAGATCGTCAAAATCATGGTAGCACAGGCTGAGTATGACTTTTAGTTCCAAAATAATGTTCACGGTTATTTTCCCAGATTCCCAAGTTCTGCCACAATTCTGATGTTGTTGTCATCGGGCTTATTATAATTTAAGAAAACATTACACACCTGTTTGAGTGATGAGTGAACTGATCCCTCGTGTGCAAAATCAGTAAAGTGCCCCTTTTTTAAAACAAGACAAATCTGCTGCAAACACCATTAAATCCCTCTTTTCTTCTCTAGCAAACAGTACTAACACCAGTGAAGTTTGATGGAATTTCAGTGGAGTGAGTTGATCATTTCTGTCTTCCTCCACAGGTTCTTTCTCTGGGTGCAGATGTGCTGCCTGAGTACAAGCTCCAGACGCCCCGCATGGACAAGTGGACCATCCTTCACTACAGTCCCTTCAAAGCAGTGTGGGACTGGTTGATCCTGCTGCTGGTCATTTACACGGCCATTTTCACCCCCTACTCTGCTGCCTTCCTCCTCAATGACATTGAGGAGCGGAGGAGACGAGAGTGCGGCTACTCCTGCTCCCCCCTCAACGTAGTGGATCTGATAGTGGACATTATGTTCATTGTGGACATCCTCATCAACTTCAGGACCACATACGTCAACATCAACGAGGAAGTGGTCAGCCACCCGGCCAAGATCGCAATCCACTACTTTAAAGGCTGGTTCCTCATAGACATGGTGGCCGCCATCCCATTCGACTTGCTCATCTTTGGATCAGGGTCCGATGAGGTGAGGGGGGGGGCAATTTGGGGTTTATTACAGTCTTTTCAAAGAGTAGAAATTCTAGTAGTAGGTCATTCTGAGGTATACTGTAATCTCAATCAACAAATCCATCACTTGATTTATCGGTTTGGACTTTCTTACAAGAGAAGTTGTTATGGAGACAAAAACAATTGTGTAAATGAAATGTTAGTATGCCAAAGCAGAGGACCACGTCCCCAGGTTTTTGTCAGTTCACACACTAGAAAAGACTTTGTTAAAATCCAAAATAAACAGTAACTTCCTTTTTATTCATTCTTTAAAGTGTTTTCTGTGGTTTTGGAAGGCCAAAAAGCCTCCTAGCTATCTGTCTCATCGATGCAGCTAATGTAGTCTGGCCGGTTTGAACCTGTTAGCACAGCTGGAGTACATTCACTACCTCCATCCCTTTTAAAACACAGAGCTCTCTCCATCATGACGCACACATGTGGGAGTCCTGTAAAGAGTTTTCCTCAGAAGAAGCTTATTGTTGTTAGAAATGTTGAAGATCCATGTGTTACAATGCGATTATATTTGTTATCACAATGATCCATACAATGACAATCCGTTGTTCAGTACCACCACAGTGCCATAAATGAAATGAAAGTAGATTTTAAAATGCGGCCTATTTTTTTTTTTTACTTGTATTATCTTTTATTTCTAAAAATAACTTTTAATTCAATTAGATTTGACGGTTATACATGCAAGAATAATTGCTGACCATCTGGGTATCCATTGTTTTGGATGGAGACACAGTCCTGAGGGAGTTATTAGCAGAAAGAGGTTTGAATTGATCCACGATTTTTCACGAGAATGTGTGACCTGTTTTCATCGTGTCAGTCTCCAGCACGCCTTGTTGGTTTGCAGGAAGGAAACTGCAGAATAATTAATTATAATGACACATACACCCAGAGGTTTCTGTCATTCTTTTGCATACTGTTTTTATATAGCACCAAATCATAACAAAATGATATCACTTTTCATCTAGACCTACTCTTTATAGCATTATTTACAGAGACCCAACAGTTCCCATCATGAGCAAGCCCCAAAAGGCTCTGGAGGAACATACTGTAGTATAATGCAAGTTCCACATATAGATGTAAAGTAATAGTAATGGTTGTGAGACTGCAGGTAGAACAGATACCTGCCACCTTCAGATGGCTGTAAAGAGAGTCACTGGTGTAAAAGGACCTTCACTATAGGCTACTGGACTATAGTGCATCTTGCCAACATTGAAATCCAGCTTTTAAAAAGTGTTGAATGAGACGGTTTACTTTGGCTACATGATACTGCTTTTTGAGAAGCACAAATTCAAACTTTTTCCTGTTGTTTAGTATTGTTTCATAGCAAAGCTGAGTCTCTCTGTGGTCATCACTGTCATGACATGAGGCCACATCTCCAGCACTCATATTTCTGAGCTGTTTTCTGGAATGTTTAAACCAATCTGACACTCAGCTGTCACATCTGCTTCCTTCTGGAAGGCCCCAGGCAATCCGAATCCGTTAAAGAAGCCTCCGCCTCCCCTTACCACTCTGCCTGTGAGAAATGTGTTCATGTATGTGGAGTCTTGGCAGGTTATCTGATGTTCAGAGAGATCTCTGCTCTTAAATCTCAGCTTGAGCCTACACTGGAATGCTTACCTTTTTAGCAATTCAATTACATTAGTTACACCTAGCATCTTGCTTTAGTTTTAAATAATGATGAAAGAGGAGAAGCACACAGTCTACTAAAATGTGTTAAAATGCTAGGATTGATTATGTAACACCCCCCAAGCACATGCACAAAAAAACATTCCGGATTGATGTGTGTGTGTGTGTGTGTGTGTGTGTGTGTGTGTGTGTACGTTGCAGGCCAGGCCCCCGAGGTCAGGCTGTTGGTTTGCCGAGTCATTATTTACCATTAGGTGTGTGTTCCTGTGAGGGAGTCCATGGCTAGAGGCTGGTAGTGAGTGGCAGGTGGAGAAAAAAGAGCAGACAGCTGAGCGACACAACGGCGCGATGTATGTCCTCACCATACAGCTAGATGACTGCTGCAGTGACAGACTGTGTGTTCCCGTTACAGCTCGTGTCCAAAGCACACAGTGACAGGACGAGTAGAACGACAAAATGTTGTATTTTTAGCTCGCCCAATCACCAGCAGAAGCTGAAAATAACATCCATGTACAGTTTTAGCTCTTGTCTTTAAGGTGTTATTTTTGCTCTTTGTGCAGAGACAGGAACTATTTTTAGACATAATCTCGTGCACCTGTGTTGCCTGGAAACCATCTCTGACACTTTTTTTTTTTTTTGCTGATTTCATTGGATACATGGCAGGTTGAAATCTCCCGTGTGAGATTGGTTTCTGATTCTCGGTGTGGGATTTCAGCTCTGCAGGCTGACAAATACAAAGAAATGGTGTGGTGCTAAATTTACCTACAGGAGTCATAAGAACTTGTCTATCATTTTCATATCATTGTCCTGCTGTGATGAGATTTGATTATTTGCCTACTATGTCCATGACCACGTGTACATTGTGTTCAAATTTGAGGTTCTTGCAAATGATGGAGGCTTAGTGTGAACATTAGCTCTAAACCAGAATTCAAATATGATTTAATCCTGAGCAGGGTACAGTAGATTTGTGCACATATACAAATAGCTCAGAACTAAGCCAAGAGTTCTTAGCCAAAACGTCTTAGTACATGGCCAATTTCACTTTAATGAGAGTATATTTTTTGCTTCAGTCGTCCTTAACACTCACAAGAGAAAATGGCTTTCAGTGCTCCGTATTAAATGAACAGAAACACAAAAAGCCCAGTGTCAGGCTTTTATTTGTTGTCAGTGAAGCACTTTCAGAAAGTTGCTCATGTCAATCATTATTATTGGTTGGATCTGATCCTGGGGCCAGAGCTTTTTATGCTCACAAATATAAAATTCACTTTTTAAGTTCAAAATGAACCAAAGGCACAAAAGTTCTTTTAGGGCTGATTTTCTATAGACATGTCCATGCAAATGAAACAAGCTTTGTTTAATTAACCCCCCCCCCCCCCCACACACACACACACACACACACACACACATTCAAACG